>OZ037993.1:52493889-52561389 GCA_964035705.1 Porites rus
TCAATACCCTCACGGTTTTGTTCTGAGCCCCTCGGAATGAAATGAGCAGAATAGGGTCTACGAGAAACAGGGATCGCGTTTCCTGGCTTTCCTACACATAGTGGATGCCTCAACGTCTCGCCGGACACTACGAAATACATCTGTTTTCTTTTTTTTTCAGTAACTTGTACAGAAAAGAGCAATGTTCTGACGAATGGAAACGTCACTTTCTGGAACTGTACAGATGGGTTAATACACATCTACATGACTTGTTTGAAATCAGTAACAGAGTCAGTAACAGGCGCAACCTCAAGAATTTGCTGCCAATTTCACATCCAAACGCCAGGTTACAGGTCAACAAAAAGACCAGGTAATGCCTCACTTAAATTCCAGTTAGGCTTAAATTGCATTCGCCAGTCTTTACTCTGGTTATTCAACAACACCATCATACGTTCGTGCAATATACCGCCACGTGGTATGAATTTCTTGCCAAAATTTTGAAAACCTGCCAAGAATTGTAATACTATTCATTGCCTGGTAAAACCATTCTCTCTAAAGGAATATTTATGTCACCCACACAGAAGCTTTTAAAACTTCTAGCTAGTTTCAACTATCCCTTTTCACCTCTTCAGATAGTTGAACAAAGCGGCAACACATCCAACCCAATGTTGCCCTTTTCTTTGCCCAGATCTCATGAGTTGTTATATTCAAGATTATTGTTTTTCCCCAAAACATTTCACAGTATCCTTGATATAAAGTTACACATTAACTTACCATCAGTTTCAAAGGCCTCAGTACGCATGCGCAACCGTTTGCGATAATAATGGCCTGGCCGATGGCCACACTTATCATTCAGAGTTTTTCAGCCTTGTAACGAAGTTAATGATGATTTAATAATTGCAGCTTCCTGTGTTTTGATCTACATCGGAAATAGTGCTCCAGCCTGGGACTGCAACTTGGAATCAGCTAAGCTTCGAATATTTACAAAAAAGGATGGAACTTTTACCAATTGCTCATATACAGATGTTTACAATAATCTGAGTGATCGATGTACAGGTACGTGAAGTAACTGTCCCCGAAGAGCCTATGGCGCAAAATTCTCTTAGTAACCATATATCTTGAGAAGAGTAGAGCTAGATAAAACTTAGACTTCATATGTCTTTTCAGCTTAACTCTCACTGAACTGCATTTCTTTTCTGGTTTTTTCATTGATCATTATTTTTGTATATAAAAGTGTTTCTCACAGGCAGTTGTTACCTCAGCTTTTCCCATGGCTTTCAGTTACGATTACGACTTATTTGAGCGTACATCGTCTGTATGTTGATATAAGGAATTAAAATAAGGCAGACTTAATTCAAATTATGAACACACGGATATTGAAGCTAAGGGTAATCGCGGCGTTAAAAATAACAAAAATTAAAGTAATATAAGAAAATCTTTGCCTATAGGAAACACTGGCCTTGACGAGATTACAGCTACACCTCTGGACTACAAATCAACCACACTTAAAAGCACCAGCGCGTTCCCAACTTTGAGCCTTTTCTCAGCCACACTAGGTGGTTATGGGACAAACACAAGCGGAAGGCACAGTACAACCAAGCTAGGACACCACAGGACAGCTACACCTGGAAGCCACAGCTCAGTTAATACGGACAGTCAAATGTACCTCACACCTCTTAACTTTGTATCGACCACATCTGGGTACCACATCTTAACCCCAACCAGAAGTGAAACCACACCTACAGTAAAAGGTATCATCTCAACAACACTCAAAGTCCGGCACGACGTTAACGTGTCAAATAAACCAAGCACGCCAACACCTTTTCTGAAAACAAAGCAACCTGCTTTTACTACAGTTGCAGGAGGTAAGAAACGGCTTCTGTTTCAAAACTTAAGGCTTTAATATTTATATTTAGACAAATTTTAAAACTGTATTTCTCGAGCTTCAGAAAAAATCTCCGAAGTAGCCGAGCCAATACAAAAATTTACAACACGACAATTGTTTCTTTTCCCCTTTACTCTTCTCTTCTCTCGGCATGTCAAACCTCAAAATCTCTTGTTTTGGACCTATTGCGTCGAAATATCTGATGTTTTCAGTATCTACGGTTTTGAAAATCTAATCAGCCTTTTACGAATGTTGCCGTTTGCCATCTGACAAAGGCTTTTCACGTGGCCTTTCGGGGCTTTATCGTCCCATTCTGGAGACATTTCTGACTGAATTTTTGACGGCTGTGCTGAATTCAATATTCCCACTCAGCTCGACCATTTTCTTTCCTTCAATTTTTTCTCTTTTCTTGCTTCCTCTACTCCCTTTCATTTCATTACTCTTTTCCCCTTCTCTTTCCCTTTATTTCGCGTTTAGATTCAAGGCTTTTGGACTAACATTTTTTTTTACCAGATAATGGTTCGTTTGTTGACCGTAATCCAGGTAGATAAATAAAGTGGCTATATATTCTGGAATGTTTCACGATCATTCAAAACAGTTCTGCCCCAACAAATTTATTTCATCAGGGATCAAAGAACCTGAAAAGAAGAATGGAACCAGGTTAATACCATTAGATGAAACAATGAAAGATTTAGTAAGTTAACAGTCAACAATTGCAGTTTAATATATGAAGCTACGAATCTATGAAAGAAAATATTTGTTGGAAAATAGAATAATTTTTATGACCTCGCACTCTGGCTTTAGTTTAGTACTAGGCCTCGTTAGCCTGCGCCGCAGACGAAACTAAACTCTGGTTAAGTCCGTCTGCGAAACAGCGCCGAAATTCTTGTTCCGGGCCCCCGCCCAGAAATCCAAAATTTGCTTCGGGTAATTCGTTGAGTCCGTTGGGAGCACAGAACAATTAAAGGATCTCGGCGCTGCTTCGCAGACGTTACTAGCCGAGGTTAAATTACGTTTGCAACGCAGGCTAGGCCTCGTGGAGGACACTATTATTATAATGTGACCCCCCTGCTTAGGCTGTGTTGCGTCACGTGACCAAGCGAGCTATGTGATAGTCATTCACGAATAATGCTTGGCGTGAAGAAGGTTCTTTTTTTATTGCTTTGGTTTCATTGCAGGGCGGAAAGGCATAAAAGATAAGGGAACAAATTTAAAACTGCAATAACCAGGAAAATTGAAGAACGATTAGATTTATAAATCATTAAGATAGTTTAGACTTGCTCAATTCATTTCACAGCTCATTTATGGTATTTTTTTCTTTCTTTTTAGGGTGAAAGTTTGAATGGTGTGATTGCACTATTTAACTGTACTTCTGCATCTGTGAGTCATGTTAAAAAGCGAAAGTAAAAAGAAATCAGTTAGTACATGAAATGTGCAAAATGTCCAGCCCGCGTCGCTCTGCAGATTCTCTCTCTCAGTGTCTCTCCTTTTTTTTTGCAATAAATCAGGTGAAAGAAATGCTTCTGGACGTAGAGCAAAGATTGCCTCCGCTGATCAAGGTCATTCTCAATTCAAAAGGCAGTGAAGACAGATCATTTTCTAACGAGATTATTGGTAACTTTTATAAATTCTTAATTAATTAAGTCATTACGAAAATGATTTCTTCCGGTAGTTTAGTTTCATATTTATCATAAATTAAGTTATGTTGCATCTGTTTCAAAAGTAGTTTAATTAGTTAATTCAATCATTTTACTTTTTTGATTGCTATTCTCACTTTCATATCTTAAATTGATTAATTCTTCATCAAGTCTACCTTCGTTAATCGATTGTTTGATTGACAACTTCCCTCATCATTTTTTTTGAAAAGTTCTTGTTTGATTGGCCGATCGAACGATTTTTTAATTCATTAATTAAGTGATTGAGTTATCGTTATCATTATTATTATTATTATTATTATTATTATTATTATTATTGTTATTTAATTCTTTTTTTAGTCTGATGTAATCTCTAGAGATTTCAAAAATTACACATTAAGTCATTGTTTCCAATACAGATTTACATGCAGTCGTTACGTCAGACTTGAACAAAACGATTGAAGTTCCTGCAAACTCAACCAAGCAGTCACAAGCTTCACTCAGATTAATGCCTGGCTTCATCGATATTACACATGGCAAGTCTTCTTTTTAGGCTCATCAATGCACAGCATTAGATTTCATCCAATAGCAATCAATATGATTCGTAGTTAGAGTGTACAGTTCAGTATGGTTGTCTGATATTACATTATATTGCTCTTTGACTGGTGATCTACACGCAGGATTATTAAAAGGATCGGTTGAAGGAAAAAAACTTTAAAAGAAACTTCTACTTCTTGATTTCATTAATTAAAAAGGTAACTTGAATTGATTTATATGGAAGGCTAAGTAGGGTTATTCTTGACTGCTTGTTGTTTTTTGTCACATATTTTAGACCGACTGGCAATTGTAGCAGTTGTATTTAAATTCGATGCCCTATGCAACAACACAAAAGAGTTAACAGTGGACTCGCCCAGCACAAAAAGGTCAGTGGCTATCACTTTACTTTTAGTCCCGATTCAATTTTGCGCGAGTTTTTGTTAACAAAAGTCTCTTATTCTGACGCATACAGGGTGGGTTGATCCCACACCTCAAAAGGGTTATCCAATATTTTTAAGATCTTGAAACATAACCGTCATCTCTTGGTTACTGTTCAGTTAATCCTTGGACACATTTTAGCAAACTTTGGTGACAGTAGGTAGCCACAGGTACGCCGAATATAAAGGCATAAATAAAGAGAGTTCAAGCTTCTTTTAACAAAAATGCGCGTTTTTTTAATCAGCAAAATGTTGAATTAAAACGTATTGCTACCTCGAGTAAATAAATTTTAACAGTAATCATAACAAATTTAAATTGATTGATAAAATCCAAGGAGACGGCCATGCTGGAGGGTCTGGATGCGGGGGGGGGGGGGGGGTGGGGTTGGTACAAATGTCAGTTGTCAGTTAAATTTTAGCTTTTGGCCAGTTTTCAGTTAAATGGTTATTAATCATTAACTATGAAACTTATTTGTATATTTTTTATTCGAATTTTGGCTTAAAAGGTACATATAATGTAAATTAAACATTAAATTCGAAAACTGATGCAATAGTACCTTAATTTTAATCAGCTTTACTATTATAAGCATTTCGAGTGGCCCTCCTTTTCTCAAGTCTTGTGTTGCTCCTCCACTCGAACGTTTTGGCTGGCCAGAGTCCAACATTGCCAACCTTTAAGCCAATCAAAATTTATACCATCAGAATATTGTATAGGCATTATGCGTGAGTCTGATCACGCCTGTGGACTAAGGACATCGATCTCACGCATCAAGTACAATTTATTATGACGCCTGACTCACAAGTCCAGACAAATTGTTTTTAACATATGATGGCTTTAAGTCCTTTTTTGTGCTCTAACGAAATCATATCAAAGCACGCTAAACGTGTCGTCTTTTAAGTAGCTTCAGAAGTGCTCAACCGTCTTTGGGAACAGTCTGCGGACATTTAATTTTCGGCAACGTTCGAAAGTCTTCGGAAATTCGTCGGAAATCTTGGGAAGTCGCCGGGACGTTTCCAGAAATCTCGGTCATGACAAGGTGAAATCTCACGTATTTTACTCAGAAAAAGTTGGCAGGTATAATGTTGGGATGTAGATCGTACGAAAACTAGGAAAAACCATTTCTCAGTCATCTCAGTAAAAACTTGCAGTTGTCTTTGGAACGCCCTCAGTCTGAGCAGCCATTCAGAGGAGCGTAAATCTGAGATCATGGGTCATTTACAACTGATGGTACATGACACACATGGGTTTTACTGCAGTAAAATCTTAACGAAATATGACACTTAAACGTCTTGCTGCTAAGATTACCCCTAAAAACGCACATTTGATCACATTGTCTGATGAAAAGAATGGAACAATGCTATTAAAGGCCTTAAAAACGGGTTTTGAAGAAAATAAGGGTAAATCAGGACCTTTGTCAGTTGACAGTAAAGCCTAAGACAAATGTCAGTAGTCAGTTAAATTTTTGGCCATTTGTCAGTTGTCAGTTAACCCCATCCAGTCCCTCATGCTGAATGCCATTTTTTTGACGTCAAAGGCTCCCTCCAGAGGCATGTCCCCTAATATTTATAGCGTACCGTTCATCAAGCTGTGAGACACAGCTTGATTATAAAAGATCGATTCCTCTCTCCAAAGAGGATTTATGGTTAAACAATGTTTTGACATATAGTAAAATGCTTTTCTCCAGATCTGCACTGAAGGCCCCAATAGTGTCTTTTACAGCTACAACGAACAGGGGTAGCTTAAAAATGCTTCAAAACAACGCGACGATAACTTTTCCAACAAAGGTAAATAACTAAATACTTATATTTTGGACAAGGAAAAGGGTTTATAGAAGAGGCTTATTCACGCATTTTGTCTCGAATATTTCAACTGGTCATTGGTCTATTTCTTTACGCAGGTCTCTTTTCCTTTAAAGCTTTTTAAGTATTGATAATAATGATGTTTTTATTCACCCCAGAATTAAAACAAAACTAAAAACTAAAAACATAAGAAAAATGTAAAAACAATGGAAATACAAATATTGTTCTTAGGCCCCGGTTTAAATCATTGAACCTCCAGATCTCTTTCTTAGAGAGTTAATTTCAGAAAATAAGTGCTTGTCCAGTCTACGCTATTGCTTTATTGAAATTGTTTTCGATTAATGCTCGGTTGAGATAAAAGCGTCGGGCAAACTAAAAATGGCATAGAACGCGGTATTATTAAACATGAGCTAAACTCCGTTTAAATATCTGGCCCAAAATCTGTTTCTTGTTGAATGAATTTAATAGGTGTAAAGGTGAAATATTATATAGCTAGGAATGCTGACTCCCAGCCGTCTTCTCTCATCTCATCAAATCGCATCATCCGTAAAAGTTCATTCTTTTGTCACACTTCTTGATTACTAACTGCATGTCGTCTTGTTTCATTACTTTTGTCTGGTAAAATTTCCTGAGTTGATGATTGCTCTTGTTGCCTTTTCTTTTAAGAGTCAAGGCAATTCAACAGCTTGCAGGTTTCTAGACAGTTCCTCCGGGTAAGTGCGAGTGTTTCTGCGGAAAAGCCGCTATCCTCGGATAAGAAATTGCCGTAAATAAGCGAGGACTTCAAACAAAGAAAACTAAAAAATAAGGTTTAAAACAACAAATTATGCTTGAAAAAAAAAATAATGAGCAAAATTCCAGAATTATCAGAAGCCTCAGCTGTTCTTTAAAGTACAATATGTATCTGACTTGATTTTAACACTCACTTGATATATGCTCCATGTTTTAAGGAAGAATGGAAAACTATTTCAGTTGGAAGTGAAAAGCTTCTCATCCTTTCTAATCCGATTCATTGCACATCTCTGACACTTCTTCCACGAAACCAATTTTAAGACGGCACTGACACCCTTGTCCGTTAGTTATAGATCATACTGTACAAAACAGGAAAACAATTTTCTGTGACGTCAGCGTTGCGTCAGTACTTTAACAGGTCATTAGATAACGAACAATCATAGTGTATGTCGATCATTTTTCAATACTTAAATGTCTTTTCATGATCATTTTTTCAGTCGTTCTTCTTTTCACTCGATCAGTTTATTTTTATTTTTTTACTGACCTGGAGTAAACCTTCATAGCTTTGATTGTTGCCAAGAAAGTTTTCATTCAATCCATTTTATATTCTGATGATGGGCTTAGTTTTCTGTCACTGATATTGTGTTTCTCTTCGTTTCTTTCAACTCCACGTCTAGTAATACGCCTTTCTGGTCTGGCAGCGGCTTAACATATGTACATAGCCAGGATCAAAACTCCAACTCCACTATATGTCTGACAAATCATTTCACGAGTTTTGCTGTTCTTGTTAGCTACCATGGCCAGGACGAATCTAAAGCAGTGAAGGTACTAATCAAAGGAAAAGAACGCTTACTTTAGGCCTCGTTCGATTGGCCGTTTTGAATTCCGGAACTAAATACTAGGTTAATAAACTCTTACTAGAAATCAATTGTTTTGGCATCCATTGAATTAGAATATCTAGAAAATTGCTTAAATTAAAATTATCAACGTAGGTAGAGTTTTTAAAAATGGTCCAAAATTTAAAATAACAGTAGAAGAGATTGTAACAAACGTCTTGCGTGTTCTCATTCCGGAATACGATTATTCGAACGCACCATCTGGAGAAAACTAAACATCTAAGATCTGGGGAGGAACACATTGTACAGGTTACACAAAAACACCTTGCTGAAGAGTAAATAAAGCAGTGTTGCCTCGAAAAGAAACCAAATAAGCCTTTTATACAATGCTAATAGGGCCTACGCCAAGGTTTTTGTATCTTAAAATGAAAAAGTTTGCGTTTGTTATCCACGCATGTTAGTCTTTTCTATCCTAAACCGTCTTCAATCCTTGGTTATTCTTTACAGTTTGGATTTTTTTATTTCACGTACATTATATTCTGCGTTTTTCTTCAATTTCAAGATAATCTTGTATCGTGCAAAATAACGACTCTAAATACGGTGAAAAGTGCTACTTGGGGAACAAGAGGTGTTCATTCTGGCGGTGAAATTATCAATACTTAGCAAGAACGTGTTCTAAGCTTAGGGGTTTATAATTTATCATTTCTAGTTTTCCAAGGGTGAAAAAAAGGCACTGGACCTCATCACAAAAATTGGTTGTGGGATAGCAATCGTCTGTCTTGTAGCATGCATATTTACCTTCGCACGTGTCAGGTTAGTACTGTAGTATGTACATACCGCGTGCGCATGCTTAATCAATTTATCACAAAGTCATTTGTCACTAGTGAGGCTAATAAAATTTTTGTGACTTAGAAGCAGAAATCTCATTGAGAACAGATCTTAGCTCGTTAAAACTGGAACACTGCATAATGTATTTAGACTTTTGACGTATTAGCCTTAATTAGCGGAAGATAGGATACTGGAGAAAAAAATGGCTGCAGTTAAAATGTTAATTTATTAAATAACCGATTATTTTTTTTACAAAAAATACACAAAAGACGAATAGTTGATGAATACCTTTCAATCTGAATACCTTTCACTGTGTGTGTTTTTCAGAAGCTTATCCATCCTTCGATACAGAATCCATCTAAATCTGTGTATTTCTTTAGCTGGGTCACTTTTATTATTTGTTGCTGGTATCGAAGCCACATACATAAAGGTAAGTGAAGTGTTCATCATCATCATCATCATCATCATCATTATCGTACAAACTCGTTTTTAGCAAGAGCTGAAAGACTCCTCCTTTTATTATCTGTATATTTTTACTAACCTTTATTAGAAATTCACTTAATAGTATTTCGTAGTATATGTTTTTCTCCTTTAATCACGTAAATCCATTGTATATGTTGATTTTTAAAGATGGATACACAAAGCTTATTAATTATTATTATTTATTATTTACTATACGTCGCTTGTTCAGCACATAATATAATACAACAACGCTAACATTGCCCTGAACATAACCCTTGTTATTTCAAAATTGCTTTCTTAAAATTGTCAGTAGGCAAAGATTTTACTTTTACTTTTTATTTTGTTTTGCTAGGGTGTTTGTATAGCCGTAGCAGTTATGCTTCACTACTTTTTTACAGCTTCATTCGCCTGGATGTGCGTTGAAGCCATTCATCTGTTTACGAAAGTTGTCTCAGTGTTTGATGTGCAAACAACAAGAATGCGTTATTACTATGCATTGGGATGGGGTGTGTATAAATCAGTCTGTTGTTCTTTCCCCAATGAACTTGCATTAAGGAAATAAGTATGTGTAATCAAATGGTGACGAGTGAAATTATTCCCTAATTTCACGAGTATACCATTTGATTACCTATAAATATCATGGGTGACGAATTACGTCAGCAATGTTGGATTTTTGACATGTTTTTCCTGAATCTCGCCTCGATCGAGAACTCCACTCTCTCAAATGTTTAGACCTTAAATTTGGCTTATAAAGTTCAGAATTTTTCAGACTTTTTCGGCAAAATACCTGTTAGAAATCCTTCTTGACATTCTCTTGCGTGTTCGGGTTTGCTAAAGCGTCTTTTTGTGCCCTGACATCTTCATTCACGGCATTTTAAAACTTCGTCGCCATCTTGACACTGAGACGTACGGAAGGGTTGCCATGGCAATTTTGTAATTTCACATGTAAAATTACAAATTAACGCTGAAATATCGCGCCAAAATTAAGGAGTAATTCGTCACCTATGATATTATGGTGGTAATTCAAGAAAAAAATTAACGTTAAACTACAAACGCCTGGTCGGGTTGTTCATAGCTGGGTTACGATAACATAGGATTTGTGCGAAATTTGAATTCGGATGCGGGAGCTTAAAACGCTAATACCATAGATGACGAATTACTCCTTAATTTTGGCGCAAAATTTCAGCGATAATTTGTAATTTCACATGTGAAATTACAAAATTGCCATGGCAACCTTCCGTACGTCTCAGTGTCAAGATGGCGACGAAGTCTCAAAATGTCATGAACGAAGATGCCAGGGCATAAAAAGACGCCTTAAAAAACCTGAACACACGAAAGGGCACATCAAGAAGGATTCTAACGGGTATTTTGTTGAAAATTTCTGAACTTAAGCCAAATTTAATCTCTAAACGTTCGAGAAAGGGAAGTTCTCGATCGATGCGATCCAGAATAAACATGTCAAAAATCCAAGATTGCTAGCGTAATTCGTCACCCATGATATTAATAGGTAATCAAATGGTATACTCGTGAAATTAGGGAATAATTTCACTCGTCACCATTTGATTGCACGTACAAATTCAGTTTTATTCTTTTTGACTGCAAATTGATGATTGGGTCTTAAAAATAACAGAGAAACATTATCCGACAAAGTGCTTTTGAACAAAAGAAAAGAAACACAGATTAAAATTAAACCCCGGGTAAGCACTAATCGGCCCTCGAACAGCTGGGCCTAGAATGGGTTTTGTCATTAATATCATGGGCGACAAATTGCTCCTTAATATCTAACGCGAAATTTCAGCTTTTATACTACCACCTGAGAAATTTCTGCAATTTGATTGGCCTAGAGCAGTGGTATTTCAGCTTAATTTGAAATACCTACATGTGAAAGTTACAAACCTTGTTTGGGCAGTAGTATAAACAAGTAATACCATGATTTGTACGTGATATTTCGCATAAATACCACTTGTGATATTTCAAATGTGAAATTACAAAATTGCAAGGCAAAGTTCGGTATGTATCAGTGCCACATTGGCGGTCTTAAATGAATGAGATGTCAGGGCATTATAAGACGCTTTAGAAAACCTAAAGACACGAAAGAGCACATCAAGAAGGATTCTATCAGGTACTTTGTCGAAAAATTCTGAGAATTCTGAATTTGAGCCAAAATTTAAGATCTAAAGTTTTCAGAGCGTGGAGTTCTCGATTGATAATCAATTTGATAAACATACAGTGTCAAAAACCTACGACGGCGAGTGTAATTTTTTATCCGTGATATTAATGGGAATAATTTAACTTACGTTTTGTCCAAATCCTAATAATTTCCCTCGCCTAAAGTCAAGGGAAATTATCAGGATTTGGACAAAACGCGCGTGCAATTTAATTCCCTAATTTCACTCGTCACCAATCGATTACGAATACAAATAAATCAACAACACATTTATCACGGATGCTCGTGCTACATGCTTAGCCTAAAAACCGAATGCATCAATATTGCTGACTTGGCACTTAAGATTTATAACAAAAAGAGTATCTGTGAAAGGTTTGAACCCAGGAGTCATTTCAAAAGTATGTTGAGTTTGATCGTCCTGGTGAACGTAGTCGTGAATAGAACTGTTGTTGTTGACAGTGACTGACGTTATTGTTTGGTCAATTACGTCGCGATATTATTGTTCGTCTGTCAGTTAAGCCGCGATGTTATTGGCTATGAAGACTCGCCGTAATCAGTAATTGGTGCGTTTCGATCCGTCTAACAGTCGTCTATTGTTAGTCAAATTGTCAGTTCTCCAGTCGTTCTCTCGTAGTTTGTTTTGCTTGATCTCGTCAATAAGTCGTTTGTACGGCGCTGGTAACTGTTGGCTACGATTCAGTGGCGTTTGTTCTAAGTTAGTAAACCAGCAGTCTGTAGAAAACGTTATACATGTCGCAAAGTCCCAGTCAGTTTGATGTTTCGTCTTTAAATGGTGCTCAGCAATGTGATTGTTGACGTCACCATTCCTGTTCGCTCGATTGTGTTCGGTAAGTCGCGTGCTTAGGTTTCTGCCGGTTTCACCAATGTAAGAAAGAGTATCATTAAAACATGGCAATAATATTTTTGAAATTCGTTTTTAATTTTGTGAGTTCGTAGAGCGTTATGGTCGCCATTATACTATGAAATATAACCAATTCGGTGATGGACCTCGCTCAAAAATTCATGCAGGCGACAATTTGTTAGCTACTTCATCGGTATAAATCATTAGAAATAGGAACATTTCTCATTTTCTTTAACACAGGGTTGCCTGCGGTCATAGTCGTAATATCACTGAGCGCAAATTATAAGGGATACAGTACATCGGAAGTGTAAGTTTTTTTGCCGGTAAATTTTTTTTTGGAAATGTTATATAACAACCTGATTTGCAAATTTTCCCCACCATGATTTTTTTTATATTTCTCAAACATCATCACTCCTTCCTCCAGTCCGCAAGAGTGAGTTTCCCTTCATCTTTTTTATCCCTGACATCCCGTATATGACATACTGTGGTACCATTACACAAACATTTGAAACCCTTGAAGAGCCTTCGCCAGTGACATCGGGAGTTCCGCAAGGTACAGTTTTGGTATCGCTACTATTTCTACTGTACGTAAACGATCTGCCCGACAACCTTAAGTCTTCACTCAGGCTTTTTGCTGACGATGCATCGGCTATACGGTGTCATCTCAAATGAGGAGGACGGTGACCAACTGCAGGATGACCTACGACAGAGATAAAATATGAGGCAAAGCAAATGGCAAATGGTATTTCACCCTCAAAATGCAAGACATTAAGTATTTCCACCAATAAAGTACCCCCACAAAGGAAATACGTTTTTTTGTGGAATCAAACTGGAATAGGTTGAATGTATTTCCTATCTGAGTGTATTATAGAACGAACATCTGAAGTGGTCCAAACACGTTACATCAGTTTCCGGGGAACCCTTGGAACTGTTCAAAATACGTGCCTACACAGCCATAGTTCGTCGGAAGCTTGAATATGCCTGTGCCGCTTGAGACCCATACCTCCAAAAGGACATTGCTTCGCTTGAGAGGATCCAGAGAAAAGCGGCACGGTTTTCCTACGACAACTATCATTCCACAGTCAGCGTTACTGAAATGTTTCAAGATAAACGTTGGACGAGCTTGGAATTGAAAAGAACGATGACTAGACTAAACCTTTTGTATGAAATAAGTCGAGGGCAAATTGATATTGATGTAATACCCGTCTACAACCCCATTCTGAAGTTAGAACTCCGGGGAGTCATCGTTATAGATATAGGCAAGATAATGTGACGAAGAACATTTATTTTTATTCCTTCTTCTCAAGGACCATAAGACTATGGAATAAGCTACCCGCGGTAACAGTTGAGTCAAAGTACTTGGCTATCTTTAACTATAAATTACTCCCCTACCTAGCTAAGAATCACTGAACGTTTAAACCTTCATTTTTTTGTACTCTATATTATGACTCAGTTATTTTTATATATGTATTATCCGAGTTTATCGCGTCCGATTTTACAGGTGTTGGCTAGAAGGCGACTCTGCTTGGGCATTTATCGTTCCTGTAATAATCATTGTATTGGTAAGAGGTGATGTTTCTCCACTTTATTGTAAACTCCTGGCAGTAAGACTAATTCAACTGCATATGGATAAAGAGTACAAATGCAATACTATGGAACAGGCACACCGGCAAAGATATAAAACTGTTCCGATTACTTATAATTTTTCTATAAAGTTGCCTTTACAATTTGATGATCAGTTTTTCTGTCAATATATTGATTAATAACAATACCCTTTTTGGGATTCTTATATAAAGGAAATTTGACCACTATAATAACTAGACAGTTCTGCGAATAAAAGTGATCACTTATCGTGTTCGAATGGATTTCAACAGACAACTGGTCAAAACTACCAGCTACGAAATGGCCTGTTTGAAATCTTCCCTTTGGGCCAGTGAAAGGTGACTTTCACAAGCTGTAGAGTGATATTGACCGAGAACAATATCAACGGAAATTTTAGTAATTAAAATTACTAAAAGGATTTCAGCAGTCCATGATGGTTTCTATTTCTAATTCAGATAAATATTGCTGTTCTGGTAGCTGTTGTGGCTGTTCGTGTATCCTTGAAAGGGCATCCACTGACACCAAATGAAGATAAAAGATTTACGTGAGTAAATTATTGAGCTCCTGAAATTCTTTCTATATGCCAGGAAACTTATCAATCTTAATCTTGATTTTAAAAATGTGCCCATGTTACAAACCATGCATGGCTTGCACTTTGTTTTCCCTCTTTTAAGATTCACTTTTGTTTCCTCCTGTTCGCTGTTTTGTTGTTTTTCTCTTTGTCGTTGTTTTTACTTTTATTCTTAAAAAAACTCGCTAATCGCCACTAAAACAACTGAAAATGTCTTTTTTCCCGTTGTCAAGAAAAAATCTCTCCTAGAATTTCCGAAAAATTATATTAATAAATGTAAGACATAATTAAAGTAACGTTTATGGTAATTATCTACAAAATGTTCTGTTTCTGTTTCCATTTGCAGCGCCGCTCTTAAAGCGGTAGTAATATTGTTCCCGCTACTTGGCCTTTGCTGGGTCTTTGGACTGGTTGGAGTAGCAGCCCGAAGCAAAGCATTTCTTTACGCTTTTGTCGTTCTATCCAGTTTTCAGGTTTGGATAATTGTTCTTTTCTTCTTCTTTTCTTAACTTCTTGGAATTTTTAGGAATAAAAAAAAAGCTTGAGAGTAAAGGGCTTCAGGTTAAAGACACCGGCAATGTCTTGAAACCTGTTTGATTCAACCTCTGTTTTGTATTTTTCATATTTTTAGGGCGTTTTTATCCTTCTATTCCACTGCATTGGCAACACCGAGGTAAGAGTATGTTAGGAAACAAAAATATCTTTAATGATTTCCTTGGTCTTTGTCACAGATGTTTGCGGCCATTCTATTTGTTTTGTTTGAACAAGTTCTTATTTCTCACACGGGCAGGTACGAAGTGCACTGAAAAAAGTGCGAGAGCGCCACTCACTTAGTTCAAGCATAAAGAACGAACAGGTATCAACATATTCGATTAATAGTGAAAAGATAAATTAACAAGTCGTAACCCAAGAAAACAGAAATTCCATAGTGATGACGCGTAACCCAGATTACCTAGATCTGGGTATTGCTTTTGATTGGTCAAAGCAAATTTTCCTAGCGGCACAAGAAACAGAAGCACTACCCAGATCTGGGTAATGACACGTTATAAATATGGCATTTCTACGCCCGTTCCAGAGACATCAGGCGCGATCCTTTCAACCAAAATTCCAACCGGTCCGACCGGGAAAAGTGGTGCCGCCTCAAACGGTGGACCCGTTTTTTCGAAACTTTTCCGTTTGGACCGAACCGTTCTATTGAATGTTGGACCGAAATTTCAGGAAATTTTGGTTGAATGGATCGCGCCCATCATTTCGTCAAGAAACCAATGGTGGCGTGGCGAAATGACGGCTGCGGTTTCCTCAGGCTGAACAATTTACTAAGAAATATTGCGCTCAGCTATTAAACCTTATACACAATTGACGTTTCTTTTTCGTTTTCCTTTAGAAAAATAAATCAAAGGATTACAAATTAAAGAGAATGCACAAAAATAATATTACAAGCACTTCAGAGAAAAAGGGATTGCTGGCAAAGCTCTCGGTTGCAAGCTGTAACAGAAGGCAAAGAAACGACCCAACAGCTGTTTGAATAATTGCAGGAGCAAAAATAAAGTTACTCGGTCATTATTATTGCCTCGTTAAAAAAGTACATGCTCATTCATTATCTAATAAGGCTAACAATATAACAAACCTCTGAATATTGAAAGAGCATGACAATTTCAGTTATTTCTGAAATTCTGAGCCCAACCTACCGAATGGTTATGGAGAAATTCTCTTTTAAAAACTGGAAATTTTACAAAGAATGCATATGACTCATTAACTCTTTTGCCACCTAGCAATTTCGAAGTTTTCGATGGCTGATATTTCCTTCAATGTTGCTTGCTCAAATTGCTCAAGTTAATCAGTTCTTTCAACTTTTGAATTTATGAGTTAAGGCGTATGCTAATGAGAAAAAATGTAAACAATGACGAGAGCAAAGATTCGCCCATTAGCGGTGCATAAAAAAAAGATGGGTTGTATAAAATACAAACCGTTAAACTTAAATTGAATTATCATATTATTAGTATACAAATTGGAATTATTTTTAATTTGCATAAAAATGTGCTAAGCGTTTCTACTCATAATAAGAACTTTCTAGCCACGAGTAGTTCGAATGGAAATAGATAGAGTCTCGTTTACGGCATTAACGACAAACGTGAATTTGTACCACGTGACCACGTTTACCCTTTACTTATCATTTACTGTTCATTATTAGTACACGGAAATCAGTTGTTTTACGCCAGTTTTATCCATGAAAATCGCTTTAGCCGCTTTTATCAGCTCATTTTCCATTTTGAGAATTTCAAAACTTAGATCCGACGTTTGCCGTTAACTTGACGCTCACTATAATATAGACTAAAAATATATTAAGAGTATTGAATGACTTACAACCGATTTGTGAGTGAGTTTGTTTGAGGTTAGTTACTTTTCTTCTTAATAATAATAATGATAAATGTCTTTATTGCGGATTAGATAAAAATACATATCCAAGTGTTACAGGATAAAAAGATTAAAAGTTCAGGTAAATTACAATAGAACAAAAAGATTAAAAAATGCGAAAAACTAGTTACACATGTCTGACATAAAATATCATAAAAGATTGTATTTAAAAATTAATCTATTTACAAACGTGTTCTTATAACGTTCGGTTTTTATCTTGGGCCTTTGGAAGCTTTTACGTCTAAGATTGTAGGTTAGATTGTTCTTTTCTTGCGGTAAGCACTCCTTCAGAGGGTGGTTATCATGCTGTTAAGCTTTTTGAAAAAATCGCTTTATCTTGTTTTTGTTGTAATGATCTAATATTTAACTGTGTAGATATAAAGCGCAACTTATAGCATATGTCTAAAAATTGCTGAAGGACATTAATTTCCGCAACAGAGGCACCATAAACAGATAGTTCACTTTTTGCTTATTTATTATTAAGCTTAACCTTTCCTAAAACCAAACGAAAATAAAATTTGGACCAAAGATAAAGCCGAACCACCACATTTCATAAACTTTTTCTTTGCTATATGTACCAGTGTATTGTAAATTGTTTTTAGCTTACATTTCTGTCCTGTTTGTTACATTCTGCCTTGCCTCGCTGGTCAAAACTCAGTTCTGGTAGTCCATACTCACTTTTCACTTTCATTATTATTATATAAAAAGATAATTGCTATTCCTAGTCAAGAGAACCAAAATAAAATTAGATTTTTGAATATTCATTCAGTGTTCGTTTGTATCTCCCTCTGATCTTTCTCCTCACCCTTGTTATTTACTTCTTTACTTTCTTTGCTCCCAAAAAAGGGGGAAGCAAACAAGGTGTATTATAGGGAATGTGCAAATAGCAAGTTTCTATTCAAATGTGAGCCGGAAAGATTTGTTGATATCTAATTAATGAACATGACTACGAAAGAAATAATGTTCCAATATACTTTTGTCTCTGCGATGTCGATTAAGCAATATTATATTTTTGAAAAATCAAGTTGTCGGCCGCCAGCGACGCGCGGCGTGCTTGAAATTAACAGTTATAGCACTGACCCAATTATGCGACAATTGCCTGTTGGGAAGTACACTTTCGAAAGTGTCAAGGTACATAAAATTTATTAAACGTATAGTAAAAAAATTCGCATTTTCACCCCAAGACTAGCAATTTTTGAATTTATAATGTACCTTGAGTGGCTGAAGGGAAAGAGCATCAAGGCAATTGTACTGACACAGCAACACCAATTAGGTTTCACATTTTTGGCGTTAACAGATTAGGATGCCTGAGCGATATGACTAATTTCTTGATTCCCCGATATGACTTACCGGAACAATCACGTTCCATTCGTTTCTCCTACGTAACAATGGAAAGATCGGTTAAAGACAAAAAAAAACGGCTGCGCTATGGAAAGAAATCAATATGGCTGCTGCGGCAATTCTCTTAGAATTTGGGAGAAACAAAGTCAAATAAAGTGTCTATTAACTGTTAGAGTAAATATATACGCCAAATAAATAATAAATACCCTGTATTTGCTTATTGGTTCAAATATTCATATCCCAAGTTTCAACTACAAAAAAGAAATAGTGTAGTAAAACAGTTTGAAATTATGTTAAAATTAATTAATGGCCCGCATTTTTTAAACATGATAGAAGATACAAACCATGATAGAAGATACAAACCATCGCCTATTTAGACTATTTTGTCTGCCAAACTGAAACAGCTACCCCTAAATCCGTACATTATCAATTGGTATCAGAGTTTCCTCTATGCAAGACAACGCGCGTGTCGTTTAATAATTTTTAGGACATTGGAAATCTGTCAATAGAGGAACCACACAAGGTAGTGTAAGCGGACTGTATCTTTTTAATATATTTTTGAATGACTTGGAGATTTTCTTTAATGGTTGCCCTGTTCTTTTTAAATATGCCGATGATTCCACTATAGTTTCGCCTATCGCCAGGAACCGCGACTCGTGTGCCGACTTAGTAGGACAATTCTTAACCTGGTGTGAAGACAATAAAATGGTCTGCAACCCTTGTAAATGTAAAGAGCTGGTTGTTGGAAAGAAAAATCACAATGTACTCTACTCTCCAATTAACAATATTCCTTAATGTAATAGCTTCGTTTTACCAGGAGTAACTCTACAGAGTGACGGGAAATTTAATGAACAGTAAGAACCAAGCTTGTCAAAGCAAACAAGTGTTTACACGTCCCACGAACACTAAGAAAGGAACACTACTCTCAGGCAGAGATAGATCACCTTTTTATATCTATTGTTTTACATAATTTTAGCTATGCGCTTTCAGTCTATGGGGCATCGGAGTCCGATCTTACGGTTATACAAAGTTTTTTAGACCGATGCCATAAACGCTGTTTTATTTCATTTTCAGTTTTTATCGAGAACCTTTCAAATAAACGAGACCGCAACGTTTTAAAGAAATTAATATTAACGGATTGTCACCCACTGAAAGATATCATTCCTGTCAAGAAGACTTATGTACATAATCTTAGGAAAAAAGGTTGCGCTCGCCCGAAAATTAATACAGAGCGTTTTATGAACACCTTTGTAAATAGGTTGATTTTTAAGCTCCATTTATTGCAATGACACACTTTTTAAATATATATATAAATGTAGATATTTTTACCATAGTTTTTTATCTTCCGTATTATTGTAACATAAGATATGTAGTTTTATCTCTTGATGAAATAAAGACTCATTATTATTATTATTATCGCCATACGAACACAATCACGTACGTCAAGGTAGAAAGTGCGTTCCTAACCACCTTAGACGGCATATGTAAATTTGAAGCCTTGAATAAAAAAAAAATAAAAATAAAAAAAAACAGAGCAATTGCCATGTAATGAGAATGGGACTAGCCATCTGTTTAAGCAGACTGATCGACACGGAAAACTAGAATGTCACGTTTCGACTTCAGGTGCACGGTGTGATGGAAGATGGTTTCCACTCACTTTCTTTCATTTTTCAAAGTAAGATCTTTTAAAGAATGCCAGTCCCTATGTCTGTATATCAGTTATATCTGCGCAAGAATACAGCTCATTCACACATCAAGCGGACTTGTTTTTCCTATAATTTTCTTTCTTTTATTCCTAGATTATTTTCTTATCGAGATTGTCAACAGCTTGCCCAATTTCAAATGCAAGTAAGTTAGAATGTTTTTTTCTTTCAGTTCTGTAATAGACCTTGTCACGGTTTTCGACGCCATCATCTTGACGAGTAGGTAAACGCGTGAGAAATTGCAGTGTTTGTATGAGAATCTAATGTCGAATGATTTCGTTAAATCGACTGTTCTGAAAAAAATATGATTCGTAAACTGAAGCTACACAGCAGAGGATTTTACTAACAACTTTTTCTCCAGAGGCTTGCTTTAGATTTCAATATATTTGTCTGCAATTTTTCCCGGGAAATTTTTACAGACAAATGTATAGAAAATTTAAGAAAAAGGTTCTAGGTCTTCTAGCGCATGTAACACCCTCAAATATTTTCAGTAGAATCCTTAAGGGTGAAGCTTTAGTTTATAAATCATATTTTTTCAAGACAGTCCTTTTACGGAAGTTCTTCGACATTAGATTCTCATACAAACACTGTAATTTCCCACGCGTTGCCTACTCGTCAAGATGGCGTCTTTAACCGTGACAAGGTCTATTGAGGATGAAATGGGATGTACTATGGTAATTTTATTTCAAATTATATGAAGTCAACCTTGCCTCTAATTTCTCAGACCCAAAAACTAAATCCTAAACAGCGTAACAGAAATTGTACTAGCTACATTAGGAACATTACTAGACTAAGTATAGAACTCAGTTTTGTGGCTATAAAAAACACTACAACAAGGGAAACTCAGTTTCAACACTTTTTTTGTTTTTCATTAGCCTTAAAGTCGCCTTTAGCGATTGTGGCAAACCGCCTTCAGGTTTTCTCAGCTTTTCTCACGAAAATCGAAATTTCTGGAAGTACCTTCTTTCCTATTCAGAAATTCCATTTTCTAAGTTTAGCCTGAGGTTCTAAGGCTTAGTATTACGATCTTCGTTTGCAATAAAAATGTATATCATAAATTAAAATTAAATGGGTTTAGAATATCGAAGAAACATTTGTTATTTATTTTCATTAAAGCTTGTTTACCTAAACACATACGTTTCATGTACAAACCAATATAACCTAAGAATTGTATTTAATCAGAAGACTGAAATTTTCGAATGATAATATTCAGATTGTTTTTGTGCTTTTTATTATGATTTAGAATAGTCTGTTTAAGAAAGCGACAGGAAGTTTAGGTCTTCAAAGACTACTGAACTTATCTTTTACGTCAGAACAAAGTGACAAGCAAGAACAGCAAAATATGACGGGTTGCTTACTTAGGTTCATATATCCAAATAAAGGTTTTTTTTATAAACTGGGAAAAAGAACATTTTGGCCAAAAAGTTACCCTTATGTGTCAAAGTAGCCGATCAATACCCTTCCTGCCACTCACAAAGTGAAAGGTCGTGAAAAAATGCATGGGCAAAAAGAGCATTTACCTTTCGGTGAGTGCACTATCATTTTTTTTAATTCAGCAGAAAAATTTGAATACAATCCAGAATTCGAAAGTGTCATTATCGATACAGGAAATGAAACAAGAAAACCCCAGATTCAAATTGTCACTACTGGTACTAATAATTTGATTAAGACGTATCAAGGATGCTCAACGAAACATCAATACACTGATGACATGGGTTTGCAATGGACCTACCAAGTGGCTCGTTTTAAGTTTGTTAACACCGTCAAAATTGGAAATCCAGTTTACATCGGAGGAGATGAAGCGTTGTCATTAGAGGGAGAAAACATTGTGGTAGATGAAAAAGGATCATTTGAGGTTGACATAAACTCATCAACAAGTTTTCAATCAGCCAGTTTTGTTGGAGGGTTTATTCCAAAGATTGGCTATAGTGGTATGTACAATATTCCAGTTTTAAATGCCAGGTTTTGGTCTCATTGTAAACGTGAATTTCCTAGCAAAAAACTGTTTTCTACTTAACCCCCGTTATTTTCGTTAATCCGATTGACCATGTTTTCTTGCTCTCTAACTATCGCATAGCACCGCCTTATAATGGTCCTGGTCGAGGCAACTACAGTAACCTGGTAGCTGGAGGTGCTGGACATGGGGGACAGGGAGGAGGAGACAACGTCCTCGCAAGCTCGTATGGTGCTGTCGACATTAATCAGTATCTGGGAGGAAGCACAGGTATAGTACAGTAACTTTCAATTGTTCACTTTATTTGCGGTAAAACATCTAACATCGTCTTACTTCTAAAGAACACCCAAAACTTCATGGGGCGCCATTTTTTTCCACAGTCATGCTTCAATTATTATTCATAGGCGCAGCTCCCAAAATACTGTGAGAAAGGGGCACTTCAAGGCGTAGCCAAGACCTAAGAAGTGACCCAGTATCATGTCCCTAGGCGAGGGCGCCATTTTGAAAAGTTTGGTGACGTCATCATATATCAAGTTCTGGTTGCTTACCAGTGTCTAAGAGGCGAACAAACACAGGATGTCTGCTTTGACTGGTTGATTGTTTGATTAACTAACTAATCTATGGATCAAACAATCGATTGATATTGATTGATTGAATGATTGTTTGATTGTTTGATTGATCCTGGTGGATTACGGTTAAATCAGGAGGACTGAAAATGAATATCTCGTTCTACTCATTTATCTTCTTAGGGGGTTTCACGGGACCAAATCTTCCTGGTATTGGCGGACCAGCAATGGAACTCAAGGCCGTTGGCGCTTTAAAGATCGGTGAGTCTATCAGCAGCAATTATTTTTACCCATCAATTTACAAGTAACATACTGTTACCAAATGAAACTGACCTTTTTGTTCTCAGAGCTGGACCTGAACTTGGGGCCTCCGGATTGTAACTCTAACAGTGGTAACCTTTTTTTTTTTTTATCTGATCGATCACATCGGAATGTTTCTGCAGTTGGGTTTTGCAGAGTAAAGGGCCATTTACTTTGTTCAGAAAACCGAAATCACACGAAAATTGCACTCACACGAAACCTGGCCTCCTGTCAGTGGATCGTTAAGATCCATTAAGATTGTAAAACACGACATTTTCCTTATTTTTTTAAAGGTGGAAGAATTATAGCAGATGCACACAGTCTGACAGATGAGCTAAATAAACATGATCTTATAGCAGGGAGTTCAGGGGGCCTTGTAAGGCTGCTAGCACAAAAAGTAAGAATTTCTAAGCCAGTTTCTTATTTATTTGCAAGTTAGATAAGTGTTTTTGCTAATTACCCAATACCGCACGGGGTTGTGTGAAATGCCAGACCATTATGGCTCTAGAAAGACTACTCAAGCTTTGTTTGAAGTTTTTTGATCTTCATAGAAGTTACAAATTGAATTAAATTAAACCCAAACATACATGTACACGCAGACATCCTCTGCTCACAAATAGCTTGGCTAGTCGAGGAGGTTAGAGGAGAACATAAACTACTTTATAACTAGGAAGGAGAGGAATTAAGATAGGTCTATATAAATGACACAAGAAGATGGGCTGAAGTTAATACAATACAACGGTACAAAATATACAAACTTATTTTACAAGGCCTTCAATTTCGAAACAAATGTTAAACTCATTAAAGCCAAGATAACCTTAATTGGCTTTTAAATACTTAAAAAGCTTTCTTGAGCTCCTGAGCTATGCAGGCTGTTTCTGAAGGCAGGCCCTATTCACATGTGGGATCATTGGGTCTCCGCCTGGTGTGACGCATAACTCTGAATACTTATAGACGTACTGATTGTATTTTATTTGTCAAAATTTAAATTTTGACAAATCATTGGTTCATTTTCGTCACGTAATCGAAGCTTCCGATGACTGCGAGTTAGACCTTAAAATCAGAGATTTAAAAGATTACTCCTATGTAAAAGGGAAAAAAGAAAGTTGGGCTATGTAAATAAATTCAGGCGCATTTAATGTGCTCTACCCTCAAAAAAGATTTTTTTACTTGCAGGTTAATATTTCCCAAAGCGCTTCAATTTCCCTTAAGGGACTTAAGGGACTTTGTGGAAGAAGTCCCTGCCAAGCCTGTGGTGGAAGTGGAGGGATCTTTCAAGTTATTTCTCACTCTGGATACATCGCACCTAACACTGTTTCACTAAATGCCGGAAACAAAAGTAATGGGTGCAAGATCCAGGCAGAGAATGGTTTTCTGTACATAAGTGGTGAGCCTGTTTTCAGAAAATGATTTCATATGACAAACCTTTCATAGTTCCTTAGTGGTTTCTCTTATTCTCGCATGAATTTCAGTCTATCTATCTTTTAACGAAAGGCTGCTGGATAAGAATCAAGAAAAGTGGTTTACGATTTGAAGAAGGTTTATTTGAAATTTCCTGCATCAACAATTCTACTGGTTCTTTGACATAATTTTTCAGATTGGTTCAATTTCTTTTATGCAGGAATAAAACAGGGAAACGTTCCTTCTTTTCCCTTAAGTGAGTTCTACTGGGAACAAAGCTCTTCTTCAATAAAAGTTACACCGTCGTCTTCAGGAATCATCGCGAAAAAAAGTACGAGTAAAGATTCCTTTCTTGCTTCAGACGAAGCAATGTCGACTTACTCAACCGTGCCAATACTATATAGCCCGTCAACACACTATCCTTGTGTTACAATGTCTTCCGGAAATCCATCGGTTACTTCAACGCTGATCTGTGAAGGTGAGACAACGTTAGTGTTCTAATAGTAGTATAGGATTTCACGAAAAATATAGGTTTTCTTTGCTAGGAATCTTTTAGTCGACGTCTTCATAGCCTTTTGTCTTTATCTCGATCTTATGAATAAAATGTGGGGGGGGGGGGGGGGGTATTAAGGTAAGATCATGTGCTATATTTAGGTGGTTCAGCTGGATTGACAGTTTTCTAGTTATTTTTAGGTAGGGAATGTCCTGGTTTTTGAGTGACTGACCAGAACCTGTAAAACCGGTTGAATCACCTAAAACTAGCACAGGACCTTATGTTTATGAGATTCAACCGCATTTTCTTCATGAGAAAAAGACAAAAGGCTATGACGGCATCGGCGTTGTTGTATTCCTACGCGAGTTAATAGGATTCCTGCACAAAAAACGTATTTTCTGGTACACCCTATACTACTTTTAAAAAAGCCCTTTCACAAGCTGACAATAATAAGGTTCACTTCACATCTGTCATTTAAACACGATAGTTTGCTTAACCGACGTTTTTAGGGAACGAAGACCTTGTTCATTTTTTTTGAAAACATTTTCAGTTCCTCATCCTGAAAAAGGGAAAGACAGAATCCAAGATTTACTTCGCCTTCATGATGAAATAAAGACATACAAGGTAAACACTTGTTTCTGCTCTTATCTTTTGATTTCCACAATTAATATTGACCTAATTTAGGGCCAAATCGATGAATAGCTATTTTTGAGTGGTTTGATTTGTCCCGTAACTCGAAACCTTTGGCTAATTTATTCGCGTCTCGGGTTCATATCTATCATTATTCACCTTAACCTGTTTGTTTGTTTGTTTGTTATGTGCTGAGTAAGCTGACTCATTTGCCCTGTTAAAGATTGTTGCTTAGCTTTGGCATTTTAATTCTGTTCATGTAGAAAATAGCTTAATTCTTTACAATTTTTGTCCTTTTCATCATTCTTGAAGGATATCATGGAAGACATCTCCAATCACGTTATGATTTCAAAGTATATCAGATTGTTTAATGAGTTGATAGAAGCTGGAAATCTCACCGCCGATGCCATTAATATTAGCATTTCATTGGTAGAAGAGCTCACTGAACTTATAATGCTAGAAATGGAAGTTTCAGTGAACCAGTCTGAAATAAAGGTAAAGTTGAACTTTGCTTATAGATGACATACATGCTGTAGCTATTAGTAGACAAGGACTATGATGACCTCTTATGCTACAAGGGATATACGTACAGTATGTATCATCTCCATAAATAATAATATTCCATATTTTTCTGGCTAAAGTTTTTGCTTGACTGCTAATCTTGTAGAATCAGCTGTCCACGTTGGTGAGTACTGTTGATGAAATTCTAAACGAGAATGATGCTGCAGCTTGGCGCTCAAGTGGAATGGTGAAAATTAAGATTTTTTTTTATAATGGCCCACGTTCGATAGTATATGAAAGTTCTAACATGATTACAAAGCCTTCTGGTCATATTTCTATTAATTATGGTTTGGTTTTCTTCGTGCTCAAGTTACTTCTGGGAATTACGAGACAACAGACTCGTAAAAAAGTTTGTCTGGAAACCCTCGGAGTCATGTTAGAATTTTTATATATCGAATCTGGGCTATTTAAGCTAAATTTCTGACAAAGAAATTTTTCCCAGCCACCTTGTAGAAACCATGTCAAGTCTGCTCTGGTCGAGATAAAAAAAATTGTAACGTTTTCCAGTCAGAAACTAATATTATCCAAGAAAAAAAAGACTTTAGCTAAGGACCTAAATTGGCGAGCGCTAAAAGAGCGGAGCACAAGCTCGCTAGTTTTATACGTATTAGTATATTTAATAGCATGATTTGAAGTGATATTTGGCATAAATATCTCGAGTGATATTTAAAAATTGTTATGCGTAATTTCACGAGTCGTTAGGCGAGTGAAATTTGAGACAATTTTGAAACATCACGAGTGGTATTTATGACAAATATTACGTACAAATCATGCTATTATTTGTTTATACTACTACCCGCAAAAGGTTTGTAATTTTTACATGTAGGTATTTGAAATAAAGCTGAAATACCACTGCTCTAAGCCAATCTAGTTGTAGAAATTTCTCATGTAGTAGTATAATTAATCAATCAGAATATCAACAGAATTGATGGAAAATTATTAAATTAACTTTTTTTTGTCTGTAGATTATGAACTTGGTGGAAGCTGTGGAAAAAACCTTGTCTTTAGCCTTAAACTTCTCATCTTCAATAAATCAAAGCTTGTTGTGGGACAAAAGAAATTTAGGTAAGAACATTAAAGAACCGTACACTCAAATAGTTTTGAGAACCTACTGGCTAATGAACCAGGAACTTGAAACATAGTTAGTCATAATCATCTGACCAAAACTTTGTCAAGCTAAAGGCTCCTTTATATTACGCCAGACTCAAAAGTGCGATATTGGTTACTGATAAAATTTGTCCGAAAAACATAATTTTACCCGTTAGTGTTTTCTTACTTTCTCTTTACAGATATTTTTACCAGTATAGAATACATCCTTTTGAAGCAGCATAACATCACTATTCCTAACGCTAAAGACCAAGACATATTTACCGGTTTTATAACTTTTCAACCAAGCGACGGTGGTATTGGGGCACTAAAAACAAGCAAAGGTACTACATCTAGTACGACAAAATCGACAGCTCCACCAGATTATCTCAGTTAAGCAAAATATTTATTTTATAAAATACTTTCCTAATTATTGGCGCCTTGACCAGCCTCGGTCAATTATTAGTTTCTTGAAGGGTACTGGGTGACGCAGGTGTATTAAACCTTCAAATGGTTCATTCATTCTTTCAGGTCTTCACTTTTATCTGTACCTGTCCGATCTAAAGAGTTAGAGCACTAAAAATCAGATTTTGAATTAAGGGTTCAATGTTGTTTATCGTTTTACCCGCGTTAGTAATTTATATATAGTCGATTCAAAAATAACCTGTTGACTTCGAAGAACTTTATGTCTACGCAGGTCGCTTTATTGTCGGCATGGTCGTGTTTAATAATCTTACGTCTCGCTTTACAAAGAAACATCACCCGTCAAACAACAGGTACAGTAAGAGAAAATTTCTAGGTTATAATATACTATTTTTACCATATTATTTTAATTATGTTAACATTTAGATGGTTCTGTGACGTAGGCCAGAACAGTTGGAAAAACAAACGATTGATATTTTCCAATAAGTAGATAAATACTAGCACCTCTTGGTCTTAATAGAACAAAACTAACGTATCAGATCATGATCATGTGTCAAATGCGCTTAGCACTATGGGGCATATAATTTAAAACTTCGAGTCTACATATCCGCCAGCTCGTGATACTCCACTAGTGATTGGCTGATCGATTGATTGATTGATTGATTGATCGATTGATTGATTGATTGACTGAGCAAGCAAGCAGGTGAGTGTAGTTTATTTATCTGTATTAAAATTTAGATTCTACTTGCTCTGACACAGGGAGGACGATGGCCAACTTTTTCTCAACTCGGAAATTATTTCAGTGATTGCATCTTACGACGGCAAACCAGTTCAAAGGCTCAAGAAAGATGCATTGTTGACGTTCGAGAAGAAGGTTTGTAGTTTTTGTGAAGTAGAGGAGTATCGAAGCCGACGCAAAACAATTAAACAGTGTTGATCAAAGATGTCTTTTAGTTTGCATCTATACTTGTGCGGTATTTCTGTGTGAGAGTAAAGGTCGTGGTGTATGATAACCGTGTCTAGTTCTTTGTTCCACTTCATAGACAAGTGATGGGAAAGAGCCTCTGTGTGTCTTCTGGAAACCAGTTCCAGGGTTAGTTCTATTTCCTACTCACTCTATTAATCAGAGTTGTCAATATACAAAACTAACACGCGATATTGTTACTCCGCAGTGAAAGGGAATGGTCATCGGAAGGTCTTTCCTTAATTACCACTAACAAACAGCAAATAATTTGCTCCACCAATCACTTAACAAGCTTTTCTGTATTGATGCACTGGACCGATGTAAAGGTACATGTGGTACATATATATAGTGTGTAAGCAATAACTGTTAGCTATAAGGAAGGTAGTGATGGCACCTATACGTTTGATATTATCCTTTGCTACTGATGGAAAAGAAAATTATAAAATTTAAAAAAAAGACATTAAATATATCGCTTCACTTAACAGGTCTCCCCGGGCGATAAGTATGCGCTGGATGTTATCACCTACATTGGCAGTGGAATATCACTTGTTGCCCTTGCCTGTGCGATAATTATATTTTTATGTCTCAGCAGGTAATTATTATTAGTCTCTTTAAAGGTTACTTTAGTCTTGCACCCCGGCTGACAACTTCTTTTTTGTTACCTACGGCCCTATGTCTGTAAGAGCAGTTGGTTTTTTTACCACTGGTATACAATCATATCCATACCTTTTACCTGGAAGTGAGGGACCCCAGGTAGGTGAGGTAACCCACTTAGCTGGGGTAACCCGCCTTTCCATATAATCTCTCATTTTAACTTGATCGCGTTTACATGATAGGTGGGGTGACCCGCCACATGTTACCTCACCTATCTGGAGTCCCCCACCTCTGTGTGAACAGGCCCAAAATACTCGTTTAAAGTATCCATTTAAAATTCTTTATCATGAAGTCAATTATACTGTTGGATGCATTTCCTTTGTTAAAAGAATTCATTGCCATGGTAAATTGGTGTATCGGGTGATGTCAGTGTTGTTACATACCATTCATGTAGTGATTTTATTTTCAAGTTATTAATGAGTTTAAAAATCAGAAAGAAAGACTCATGTATATTTTGTGCTATCAGATCGCTGTCAGGTATCAGATACCGCATTCATCTCAATTTGTGCATCGCCTTAGCTGTGGCTCAAGTTGTGTTTCTTTCGGGGATTGAAGCTTCAAGTTCACGGGTAAATTGAGCCTTTTATATGGAGCCAAATAAACTAGTATAAAAACTTTATCACAGCTAACTGATTAAATCAATCAATAAATAAAGTTGATACACGAACAATCAATCCACAAGGGCCAAATAATATTAAACCCTCGGTCATACAAGCAAATTCGTACCCCGGCGGCTGTGGTTAATGTTGAGAGTTAGATGGACTGATCCACATTGGATTTTTTGTAAGAGAGAGTAATGACACAGAGGTCCTCTCTTGATTTGGAAAGTTTAACAGCTTGCCTATGACAAGCTGTACAAGATAACGTTATTACCATGGGAGATAGCATTAATGAGGACCTGTAATTATTAATGAAAATGGCTGCCATATCGGCCGCCATCTTGGAATTTACTTAAAATTCAGTTAAATGGAAGAAGCTCAGGTTTAGAACATAAGGATTTTTCGTGCTTCAAGACTGATAATTGATGCCGAGTGCACAGTTTGCTCCATTCAGTGGTGTTTTATACGGGTTAGTAGGAATCAAGAAATATTACCATCCTTGACCACATGACGTTTGATGTCAAGGCTGAACAGGGTGACATAGCAATATATATTTTTTTCCAGTGGATATGCACTACAGTGGCTGTTCTTCTTCACTACCTGTACACCGCAAGCTTTACTTGGATGTGCGCAGAAGGGTTGCACCTTTATTTTAAGATCGTTACTGCGTTTAATCTGCACAGAATAAGAATGATCTACTATGTGATCTTAGGCTGGGGTAAGTATTATAAAACTCAAGACGTTTGTATTGAACCTTCTAGTCTATAATGAGATCAACGTATGGTACTTTTAAAAATTTCACGAGCCCAAATTTAAGCCTGTAAACTTCAACTGAAGAGTAACATTTAACGCGAAAGTTAAGTAATCAGAAAACTTTGGTGCATGATCGCTTTTCTTTTTATTTCCAGGATTTCCCGTCGTTGTTGTAGGAATATCTGCCAGTACCAGGATCAAAGGATACGGTGCAACAGACGTGTAGGACTGTATTTCTTTCCTTACATCTTTTGTTCTACTTTATAATAATAATTTAATATTTATATTGCGCAAAATACATGTAAATATGATCAAATGCGCATACTTGCAATTAATACTTTGCAAATACATACTTTGCAATTAACTTTGTTAGGCTCACTATCTAACTAAGTATGTTACCTGTGCACGCTGGTCTACGAATTACTCCCACCTCCCACCTCCTTCTGGGTGAGAGGTACTGCTGAACAAATTTGTGTGAGGGAAGACTCCGCCCAGATGTCCAACCCCTTACCCTTTTATAAACCATTTTTGACAACAAGGTACGTACCCCTTTCGTAATACTTTCTATTGACAACTACCTAGCTTAGAACGCTTCCGAATTTCTTTTTACTGCTGTAAAAGCGTTGTCTTTTTAATATTAATAAATCACTAACTCAGGACGTTTTCATGACTTTTTCACAGCCATAAAATGAGTCTGTTTTTAGAGCTCTTTTACATTTTTTTACACATCGAAGTGACAGGTTTCCCTATCCTTTCATATACTTCAACTAGCAGAATTCCTACCCGTTCATGTACCGGAGACCCGAAAAGGTATAGGATCGTATAGGAAGTATTCCCCGGAATTTGCTTTGCCTTGTTATATTACAAGTCTTAATTAGCTGTAACGAAAGATGTGGTTATGGCTATGGTTTCAGGTGCTGGTTGTCCTTAAACAAAGGATTTATTTGGTCGTTCATTGGTCCAGTCATAGGAATAATCGCGGTAAGAGACGACTTCATACAACATTCCTCTCATGGACATTAATTCTATCTTCCGTTACTTGACTCTAACGATATTTATTTCCAATTTTTAGTTTAATGTTTTAATACTGGGACTGATTATTAAAACCTTGATGTCTTTATCGAACGTGGCAGCATCTGATCCTCGAGAAAATATAGCGAGGTGAGAATTGTTCATAACTTCTGAACTTTACGTTTGAGTCTTGGATGCGTCGCCATTATTAACGTCGAATCCGGAAATGGTCTCAACAGCTGCATTAGATAAAAATAAAAATTTGTTATGACCAGTGTTTATTGACATTAGAGGTGATCTGACATAGCAGCGTTATGGCGTCATGAACAAATTCAAACAATTATTGTTTTCCTTTTAAAGTGATAATTTACACAAACTTGATCACAGAACTCCCAGCCCTTACTTCTCAAGGCACAGGATCGTCCTGCAAAAAGGAAAAGTGCTGTTGGTCCGTACAAAAATTTTGCCGTTGAGCAAAATTAACAGGTTTCAGATACGCAAAATCCATTTAGTGAACGCCTCTTCTGTTCTCAGCGAAAGGTTCTGTCAAGCTTTCCTAGGTGCCTTTAATCCGTTTTTCCACAGTTTTTTGTTTGTTTTTCTTTTTGAATATTTCATCTGAGTAACAAACTTAAGATTGTTAACCTTATAGCACCTCTTGTGATACATGAATAAGGACAATCCATCAATTCTGGAGTTACTGTTCAGTTCCAATTCATTTTAACAACGACACTCAAAAACGTAGAACAACAGGATTACAAAGCATATTTTGGATCCGTATTAGCCAATCTGATTTTATTCTGTTCTTCAGATCTGGTGTTAAGGCAGCGCTGATGTTGATGCCTTTACTTGGGACCACATGGGTACTTGGGCTTTTAAGCGTTAATTCTGAGACCGTCGTGTTCCAATACTTGTTTGCTATTGTCAATTCCTTGCAAGTAAGTTCGACAAGTGGTGCATGTACCCAAATCATAATGGTTATATATGAAACAATTTACCTGAGCGCAGCGTCTCTAAGTTTGCAGTAAAATTGTAGTTTTGTCTATACGTGTCTAATTTTAGCAGAGTTGTGCGATTATGTTTAACAAGCGGAGCATACTTGTACCCATCACAAAAACCATACATGAGACGGTTTTTCTATTCGTCTCAGAGTTTGTGGAGTTGTGCAAGCATTTTTAGCAGTGAATCATGTACATATTAAAACTATATAAAAACAGTTTGCCTTTCAGTTTTCAAGTTTTGTACAATTGTGGAAGTAGGTTTTGGTAACTGGACAATGTACCCATCATAAAAACTAAATGAGACAGTTTGTCCATCCCTCTCCAAGTTTGCAGAGTTGTGCAAGTAGTTTTAGGGGGGGGGGGGGGGAGGATTGGAGCATGTACCCGTCCTAATGATCAAACCATAAATGAGAGTCTCAATGGGGTTAACCGTCAGCCGTCAAAAAAGTTTATTTTTTACCGTCAACCGTCAAAAATGCAGATTGATACCGTAAAAAAAATTCGAGGTATTTCAATCTTGCTTTTTTTCCTATTTCAGCTGATCGTCATGGTTTACTGGCTCCTGAAGAATCCAGCTCCAAACTGGAAAACCAGTTCCCATGTTCTCAAAAGCACTCCCTCTAGAAATTACAAGACCTTAGAACTTGCTTATATCTGAAAATATTTCCAAATTTTATCTGTGGCAGGCAGGGACAACCTTTAAAACACAACAGTTAATATGAATTTATACAGAAGTTAATATTTACTAAAACTCTTTTCTTTTCCCTTAACAAACGTCAACCGTCAAAAACTCTAAAATTTAACCGTCAACCGTGTCAAAGCTACCAATCCGTTGATACGCTCGAATATAAGCTAATATATGACGAAAAATATTTATCCGTCTCTATTTTTGCCGAGTAAATTTTGCACCTGTGTATTAATGTTGTATTGTTTCAGTTTAAGCCTAAATACGATAGCTCAGAGCTTATCACTGAACAAATATACGGCATTGACGTTGTTCTTTTTGATTTTGTTTTCTCTTTTTTCTGTCCAGGGCCTCTTTATCTTTACTTGCCATTGTATTGGAAACTCTGAGGTAAAACGCTTCGATGACCTAATATAGATCAACACTGCTCATGATATTTCACTTCGTCCCAGATTATTTTGTTTTATTTTTAAAAGGCGAAGATAAATAGATGAAATATTTTCGAAATTTCGATCCTGATATTATTATTTTAATCCGAGGGGTTGAATATTGTATTTAAAATTGATTTCTTAAAATGTTAGCTTTATACCCAGCTCATCACCTGTGGTTCTTTTATCATCTAGGTCCGCACGGCCTTAGCTAAACTGAAAAACAGACATTCTACGAAAATAGCCTTTTCTCAAGAGGTAGGTTTACAGATTATTTCCCGTTTCTTTCTAGGCTTTTTTGGTTTTTGTTGTTGTTTTCGTATTTGACATTAACACGTACAGCCACAACCCATTAATATGGATACCAAAGAGAGAGAGTCAGGTCGGTTTTCCGCATTACAGAGGTATGCTTTATATCCTCGGGAAACACAAAACTTTCCTAAAAGCTCGTAACTGTTCGTAATAGAGCGGAATTCTCTGTGTCATGGAGGAGTGCTAAAGGGGAGTTTTGGCTGTATGTATATATATATATATATGAATAAGTTGTTGTGTGTTGCCACGTACTCAAGCAGCTTAACAATACTTCAGCTTTCTCCTTAACATATTCTAAAAGCTTCATCTTTTACCTCCTGTTTAATAATTAACAGGTAAAATCTGTCAAACCAAAAAGAAAAACTACAGGTAAGCATTGTATCTGATGTGACCTAAAAGCGGCCCCTAGTCAATAACTGAACTAAAATACTGAATCGTTCGTTTTATACTTTCGGAAGCTGTTTAAGTAACCCTAAACGTTTTTATCTATCATTGACTGAAATTTACTTGTCATGAGTCAAGCATAAAACAGTAAAAATAAAATAGACATTACTTACCAGTAACACACCTTTTTCTTTAATCTCCTAGATTCAGGCTTGAAAGGATCAAAATTTGATGCAGAAAATCAAACAAAAAAAAATGTTTTATTGGTAAGCAAAGTACTAAAAATTAAAGGTTCTTTAAGGATTTTGTGTTGCGTTTATCTTTAAGATGACACGGCGGGATTGATCAGAATGGTAAGACATGTTATTCAGTTTTCCCCTCTTTTGAAAAATTAGTTTTTGAGCATGATCACAAACAGTACGTGGTCGAAACGTTGCGATCGATGTGAGATTAATGAAAACGAACCAATCATGGAAACTAATAGACAGCTAGTCCAGTTTCGAATTCGTCGCCGTCACTGAATAAGAAGCGCAGGCAATGAAGACTGATTTACACATAAACTCCAGTCAGAAGAAGACGTACGTACCACTTAGTCTATTGTTTTTAACTCAAATTTAGGCACCATCCGCCGGTATTTGTGAATATTTTACTTTAGGCCGAGGCTCACCTTGACTACATAAAAGATTCGTCGGTGCTTCTATTCAGTGGCCGCGACGAATTCGAAACTGGACTATTGTCGCTTTTAGACTAATATATTGGGTGTGACTGACCAACTCTAGATTTCCTAAACTCGAACCCATTCCACAGTTTTCGGTCTTGGCATAATAGCCGATATCTGAAGTAAAACCAACATAAGAAACAAACATTCATACTAGAAATACGTGTATCGCAGAATGAGATACTTGGGGAAGGATGGCACGTTAAAATATGGACGGGGGGCGGGGGAGGCGGAGAGAAAGAGTAAATTGTGCAACTGGTGACGGCGGGTTTTATTACGGGTGCCGACAAAGTGGCTTAATGATACAAGCAGGGTAGAATACCAAGAATCCAACAAATATTTGGGACAGCATTAGCCAATTTGTTGTTGTTGTTATTGTTAGCTATTTATTACACATTTTACCTCATCTGTCTCGCAGGTTGTGGATCCAGCAGAATTAGAACTCAAGGATATTGATTGAGAAATGATTTTATGTCCCGTTTTTTACTTTCGATTGCACGCACATAATTTATGTCTTGTAGACTTCGGTTAAAATGTGGAATTGTCTAATAGCTTATGAAGAAACGCCCGCGGGCCAGTAGTTTTACGAACTCTTTCTTTGTCCTTGAGAGAATTCGCAAAAATCTGATGGCTGGTAGTGTTTTCATAGCATTACTTCACAGTTTTCACGTGCTGATTTTGAATTGCTAACTAACTGAATAACAGATCAAGCGGGTAATCTTATTTCATTCACTCATTCGCTTGTTAATTAAATAGGATTTCTAAATTTTTAGTTGCAAATTCCTCACTTTTAAAGTATTTTAATGGTATTCGTATCAGGCGTTAGGCACTCGAAATTCATTTTTCTTAAACTTCAAACTGTTCACGACGCTGTCTTCACCAGAATGCTTAATTATTCGACGCTCGACATAAAATACCAATCCAGAGCGGTTAACCTGCTTTAATTTAGTTAAATTTGCTGATGTACAATGGAATGATTCTTATTGTAGTTTTATGCAGTTTTGTCCTAATGCTACCTGCCTCTACCTTTTTAAGATGACCTTTTCTTGAAGAGGTGGAGAAAGAATCTAGCCTAGACAAAGAGCTTGCACTGGACCCTCAGAAAAGCGTCCTTATAATAAATAAAATAAAATGATTGTCTTAAATTTATGAAAAGGTACAAGTTAAACCTCAATCACACTACTGAGCAAGTTTTTTTGACAATGTAAGGGGGAAATAGAGCAGGACACTGAATTTTTCCTTGACAAGAATAAATGCCATAAAAAAAAAACTGAAGAAAATGAAAAAGTTGTTAACGGCGAATGCTAGCAGAGTGCTAGTAATTGTTAACCCCCATCAAACTCCAGTCGGAGGAACTGTCAAGCTACTAGAATTAAGATAAATTTTGCTGCCTCTGATCAAAAACCTCCATCCCTCATGTCCGTGCCACCGATAATTGGTCAACTTTTTAAAATTGTTTGCGATATTATTTTGAAGGAGCACTTTCTCACATCACAACTACTACCTTGGCATCATCAGGCAACAGCACTGTCTTCTGAACGCCGCGTTAAATGAGAACTGAATAAAACTCGTTAACTGCATGTATTAATAACTCCTCTGTTGTCAATAAAATTTATAAAGAAGCTTAAGTAGCTTTAAATTTCTCTGAGCCGTTTGAAGTAAAAGTTTCCTAAATATACCCCATCCCCGCTAATCCTCCTCCTCCTCCTCCTCTGTGTCTCTGATTATCGCTCATCCAGGGTGTGGCTCATCTTTTTTTGCTTCTGGCACGTCTTGTGGTCCAACAATGAAATTTTGTTTGTACAACATAAACACCCGCTTCCTCATTACAAATGACATGCAGATCAGCAAACCTGAATGAAAACAATTAAACCTGTGTCAAACACAGACACCAGTTTTACTGTGTAGTGGTCCGTTAAATTCATTCAGCCTATGAAAGGTAGATTACACAACCAAGGACTACGCTTCCTTTTTGTTTGTTTGTTTTTTCAAACCCTCTTCTGATACATAGAGGAGGATAAGAGAGACAAGACCAGAGGCGTACCAACCCCCTCAATAGGCTGATTTAGCAACAGAACGGGAACGTCAGTTTACGACGGCGCGCGCAAATCAAACAACTGGATTAACCAATGGCAGAGCGGGAAATTAGTCACCGGATGTCGCATTTAGTCCTTTCCGCGTGCTTTCCAGTCGTCAAAAGACGTTCCCGTTCTGTTGGTAAATCAGCCTGATGTTGCTTTCACCCGAACTGAGACAAAAATAAAATTAAATACATAAATAATAATGATTTAGAGGTAGTGTGTCCACTTGGTGGTTCATCGTCTACCTGATTCCTGGTCGAGTTGGAATTTGGAACTGTTGGTTTTTGAGGAGGGGGAAAAAAAGGAGTATCTAGTGGAGAAAATCTCTCGGAGTAGTGGAGAGAACCAACAACAAATTCGACCCACATATGGCGTCGACGCCGGGATTTGAACCCGGGCCACAATGGTGGAAGTTGAGTGCTCTCACCACTGAACCACCCTTCCTCCCCTATATCCTAATCATAGTAAACATGATCGCACCGTTATTTAAGACCCTGATTGGTGGCCCGGCCTTAGTTTGCGAACTGACTCATATTTCCATCTAATTGCGTTGTAACTTGGCAAATGCAATTTCGTCAGTCATCCCTTCGCTCACAAACATTTGAGTCACTAACCTTGAGAGCTGTTGATTATTACAAACGGATATTCCAAATATGGGGTTGGATAGAAAGCCAGGACAAATCCCAAGATCCACGTGACTCCCACAACAGCTGTTAATTTCAGAACAATCAAAGGAAGATTTTTCTGATTTGCTGTCATCTCATTGCCCTATAACCGATCAGCGTAATGTCAGATTTTATGAAACATAAGGACATTGTTGAATACTGTGACAACAAGCCATTGAGGAATGTCTCAAAATTCAAAGGGAAAATAAATTATATTGCTGTCGGAAGGAACTTCGACTAGGCTCGTGCGGACTTTGCTGCAAAAAGCTCTTCTGGTCAGTAACATCAATTCAACAACGGTCTCAGGTTGCGAGCTTCATTTAGTAATTAGGAACATATATTTAATAACTGCTCCTGTACAGTACAGTACAGTTTAATCCTCCAATCAGTAATCATGTTACCACGGACTTGCATTGGCGGTCAAACAATGCAGCGAAGCCACTCTAATCTTGCGTAGACCTCTTTGCTTGCTCAATAGAGACATTAATTAGTTTAGCTATATTTATCCAAGGGTCCCGTTGGTATTGACGCTTCGACTTCGAAAACAGTGTCTTCTTTGCCAGCGTAGTGTTTGGATAACGGCAAACATGCCCAATATAATTCAAATATTGGCTTTTGATCACATTCATGTACCAATAACTAGATGAATTGTTCAGCAATTGCACTGAACTGAGAAAAGACAAAAAGGTTTCAAAGCAAATTGTGTTAGGCTCTGAGAATTAAGAGATACTTAAAATCTAGCGAGGTGGATGTTTGCAGGTACCCTTCAGGGCGTTGAGATGTTAGGGAACCGCTGCTCTATTGGTGAGTCTCACTTCCATGCAAATGCCCTTCAATTTTCATCAGAGTTTTTTCAGTTTCGTCCAATCATTAAATGGCTGTGGCATCTCGACATTAAAGGTTCATCAATGGATGTTACTTAATATGAACTTGTAAATAATTGGTTACCTGTCCTCCCTGTTTCAAAGCAATGGCAGTGCGGATCAGAGCAACGATGTTGAAAAGAATTGAGGCCGAAACGGGAATCGTAATTGCGTAGGTTCGAGCAGGAAGAGACAGTTGACAGCCATCTTCGTTTCCTGCAGGATTAAAAATTGCTTTCTTAATGCTGATTTTCCTCAACTATTACCAATCGTCCAGGTGATGCAGCTTCCTTGTACAGGTTAAATGACGTCGTCACCTTTATTATGACGTTAATTAAAGTCATTAAAATAAATCAACAGCTTCTGAAGAACAAAGTGACCTTTCCAAATGGACCGTCAGTCGCATTACGCAAGGCACTTTCCCCTTTATGGTTGCATTGGCACGCCAGGCCCTATCAGTTGTTTGTGTATTTGGTACTCGTAACACCTGGTTCGTTAGTTTTGAAAGTGATGGGCAAACGACGCAGCGCACGCTGCACCCAAATGAGAGTTTATAAAACTGTCTAGTGCATGCTACAAAACTGATTGGATAGTTGGAAAATTGTGCTCCACAGAACAGGAACCTGACCAAAACCCAAACGAATTATTCAAAACCATCATATCCTCTTGCAACTGCCTTTAACGATAAACTTTTAGCCTTCTTGCTTGTACAAATATTTCGCAAGCATTCACCACTTTCTCATTGCCCATAATAAACCGATGTTTTCCCCCAATATTTTGTATAAGTAATTCCCCCTGGGTATTAAAGTCGTCCCAACAGAAGCTAAAAAATGTGTTTGTGCATTTTTCAGATTTATTCGCCATCTAGTGGAGATTTCAATGAAGTCATGAACGGGCAAATTATATTGGTCAAGAGAGATGAAAAAAAGTTATTTTCACCGTATGTAGCATTCCCAGTAGTTGTCAGCTGCAGAAGCACACATACTGTAACGATAATGACTGGCATCACCCAACAAAATATGCTGTAACGGATGTATGCCCTCCTCTTTCCAGCTATCACCAAAGGGTTTCTGTTGTCCAAAACTTTATGAAATAAAATTAGAAAGGAAAACTTAAGTAACATGGCTTTCATGCTCCCTAGTAAGACGTGCATTTCCTCACACACTCATTGACGCCATGACTGAGGTTCTGTACTACTAATTTCAGCACTAAAATTAAACACACACTACCAACTCCGCAGTATGGCCAGTACCTTACTCATGCGCACCCGGGCAGTGAAAGCCACGGACAGCGGCTTCGTCTTCACTAGGACTTATCAGCAGTGATATGGCTGTGCGCATGTGTAAGGTACTGGTCATATCGCAGAGTTGGTAGTGTTTAGTCCTGAGTGCTGAATTATTGGTATTGCCCTGAAATGATCCCAGCTCCAAAATGATCCCAAGACCTGGGATGATCCCCAAATCAACCCTAAAAAGATCCTGCCCTCGAGATGCATGATCCCCACTTTTTTCCCGCTCTGACCATAAACTCATCCACAAGTGATTCTTCCAAGGACAACTATAACCGGGAATTTTGCAAGGAAGAAATATACTAAATTCGTAAATTTTCAATTTTTTTTTCATTCCAATTATCTGACATCTTCACTTAACGATTTTCAAGACTTTAAAAGATGTTAATTATACTCGTGAATCACAATGTACTGTATTGAATAACGATTGGTTTTGGCTCATTTCCCTTCAAAAAATTCAGTTTTTGGTCTAAAAAAGAGCCCCAGTCGGTATTAAATTGATTTAATTAAACATGTACACATATATGTTACTCACTCAAGTTTGAAAACGTTTGCTGAGCGTTGTGGGCGATAACGCTCATCCACAGAAATACTACCAAGATATAGAAATGCAACAGGGAACCCATCACAGCACAAGCTGTAGAAGAGACAACATCTGGGTCTGCAGCAAAGTAAACGGATTTCATGGCTATCATTGCCACAGAAAGATGCATCACCATTTTACTGGGATAGGTTCGCAGCTCTACAAACGTGAAAAACGTCAGTAACAAAAACAGAAGAGAGATAAATGACAGCGAAAAACCCACATAAGTGATGATACGAAGCGCGAATCCTTCATCTTGAGGCTTATTGTTGTTTGCTTGTTTTTTGTTGTTCTTGGTGTGTATTGTTGTTTTTGGAGGTTTAGTGAACATGTAGAGACGTGAAATGTTGAAGCAAAGGACTAAAGACCTGTTTGCCAAAATGAAGCTGTCGTTGTCGTAAATCTTTTTGTGAGAAAAAACAAAAACAGAATTGTTATTCAAAACAGTGAACTCGGCTGGTCGAAACCGAGGACCATAACACTGTTTGTGTTTTGTTGTTTTTGTTAAGTTGGCATTGTAGTGGACTGGAAGACATCTTCGTTTAAAAGGATCATAAAATTCTCCTATCTGACAACTGTAGTTAACGAAGAAAACATTGTTTCCCTTTTTCCATACAGCCTCTGGTTTTGCGTTAGTGGAAAACACGAACAACGCCGACTTCAGTGTCGGAGGAAAACGCCCATGGAGATTAATTCCGCAGTTTAATGTCCCATCAGATAAATTGAACTTTTCTAGAATTGCACAGTGTGCATTTTTAAAGAGTTTTGGCGGTTGTTTTGGCCTATGTATGGAAATACTATTGGCGTATAAATTGCAAAGGTGTCTCTCCTCGGTTTCAGGTCTTCTGAAGGTTTCTGCTGGCGTTGCGATACATTTTTTTACATCTCCGACTGGCCTGGCTTCCCAGATTGTTGAATCAGGTTTGAACTCTTGCAAAGATGGTAAACTGCTTTGTTTATTTACGATAAAGAGACTCCAAAAGAAAATGTCGTAAGTCTTGTTATGACACATGGCGCAGTAGATGTTGGCATACGTCACATTCGTCATTATGTCTACCACTGGCAAAGCGAAAAGAAGATCAGACGAATAATTAGTAGACATACACGCCTGCGCAGTTTCAGTACCATTCCAGGAAAACGGACAACTAGCGATCATAACGAAACCACGTACTTCGTTCTTTTCATTTGATGACAGTCTTCGACAAGATAAAAACATCGATGGATTTCTATCACTTGTTTGACCAGGAATAAACCTGAAAGAAATAAGACATCACTAATACGAAACAGCAGTCAGCAATAAAACATACAGCAGGAATTATAGTAGGTGGAGGGAGAGGATTAAATTAAAAATTAAACAGACCATTAGCTAGGTAACAATTCAAACATATTCTACTCTAAGTGCCAAGAGGCTTTTCATGTGCGGTAAATATTGAATTTACTAATCCTACAAACGTACAAGCATTTTTTCGAAAACCCGACACTTGACGATTTGTTGACTCCCAAATGAGGTACAGAATCGAATTCCATACAACCCACAATGGCTCGCTGAACTCCTAGAATATAACTTTTCTCCACTATATATCAGGGGCGGTTCTAGGGGGAGGGTGCAGGGGGTGCGCCCCCCCCCCCCCCGCCCTCGAGATGACCTGGTATTCTGCAAAAAAAAATGTGGTTTATTGGTGTTTAAGTGGAGCAGGAGACGAGTGCAACCCCTCCTAAAAAAAAATCCTGGATCCGCCCCTGTGTATGGTTCGTCGTAAACTAACCATCCACCTGATTGGCACAGGAGACACAGGCCAATTTGGATGTGCCACCGTTAGATTGATCAAAGGTTTATATTTTAGTTACTAAGCTAGTAAATCGAGGCGACTAGATTACAATAAGTAATTTTAAGGGAAAAATGCTCTGCAATCAAATTATCTGTAATTCGGTTTGTTTGTAAGTTATTAAGGATATTGGATTTGCGGAAAAAGACAGAAACTTACCACTCGTCAAAATCCACGCAACAATCACCGAGCGTTTTACAAAGTGAATCACAATAGCAGTATCCCCATAGTCTATCCTCTCTTTCTTTACGGAGAGTAATGTTTACGTGACAAGACGCGTGCCAGTGGTTGCAAACCTTGTTAACTTTCGATTGACCTTGCACCATGGCTTGAAACTTTGAACAGAGAAAGCTCTGATTTGACTTGAATGGTTGACAAGGCCCTGTACGGGGCAAAAATAAGGTATATTTGAAAATAATTTATAATAAAAATGAACGAACCAAAATATTGTAAGCATGAACGTCTCTGTTTCTTTTTTTAGTTTTTAATAGCCTGTGTACAGACACCTTCTCACCGTAGGTATTCAAACCTGAGTGTTGGTCCGGCCGGGATTTGTCCAAATGAGCTAATAGAGCGGCAGTTTCTTCGTCAACACGAGTGCGCTTTGGTTAAGCTACAGTAACGATGCAAAGTAGATTTTCTTATCCGATGTGAAACCGGCGCTTATCGAAATGTGCTAATCAGGCGGCGATTACTTCATGAAGAAGGACTCACGTTGGTTAAGCTACAGTAATGATGCAATCTAGATTTTCTTACCCGATGTGATAAAGTTTCCTCGTGAAATGAAAGGAACCATGAAGGCAAGAGTGGCAGTACAAAACAGGGATAACAACCCCATGATAAACAGAAGACGATGATATCGCTCTCAAGAAACCTTCAGCGGATTTTTGATTATGCTGTTAAGAAGAGAGCCTGGGTTAGAACAATGTGTTTTGAAACAAAAAATTGAATGTAAAGGCGAATGGTTAGGGAAAGAGCCGAGCTGTGACTACTGACACGAAAAGCAGCACTTTTTTGCGTAAAAGTATCAATTTTGATGACTGGTTTGATGTCTTATACATTACTTATTCAACTATTGTCTGGACAACTGTGATTTGAACTTCGAAATGTTCAAAAAAATTCCGCTTGCGATATTCAAGTTGATTTTAATTTACAATTGCCTTAGTTATAAGACATAACATTTATTTTATTTATTTATTTCTCTCTTCAAAAGGAAAGTATTCATCTTCATCAAATAATTATACGATTTCTTATTTTCAAAAAATTGAAATCCATTCCGTCTGTTAACAATCTGCCTTTGGGTTTTTGTTGTTTAGCTTTATTTTTTTTGTTTGATGTTTGGTTTTTTTTTAAATTTATGCTGCTTACCTTTCGTTTCTTTTTACCAACCAAAATTCTTCATTCAAACTTTTACTGCCCTCCAATGAGAGAAAAAAGTCCCTTGAAAAGCTTCGAACAAGGTTTAGTTTTGCTGTATATTATTAGATCTTTTATATCAGGATTTGCTAATTTTAGGTTCATTTCCCGACTACTTCTTTCTCTGTTAAAAATGTGTTGATTCCTTTGAGGGTAGTTTTTCTTCTTAATTTAATTTTAATTTTAAAGGAAGACGTCTTTTCTTTTTTTTGAATACAAATTGTTGAACAATAAAAATTCACCTGACCAAAGGAAGTGTTATAGCCAAGAGATGAAGTCTTTTCTAATTTTTTATTTATGTTTAAAATTTAAGGGGTATTTTAAAGAGTGTATTTCAGCGTTTCACAAAGTTTCACTTCAACATACTACTTTGCACTGGACACATGGGTTTTCTGCATATACAAATGAAGTGTAGCAGCGGTAACAAAGGCAGTAGTAAAAGACAGTAATCAGTAAGCGCAGCCATAAATGACAGTATCAACGGCTAAAAGAAATGCCACGAATAAAGGAGTCTAAAACTAGGTCTTATTATATTTTTTAAGGGAGCGAACATTACTGCCAGTTCAGAGAAAAGTAGCATGACTGACAGAACCTGTGCCAGCATCTGTGTGCAGCTGCTACCGCTGCACTTGGCCTTTGTAGCATGTGCACAATCAATTCAAGATCAATAGGGAAATTTCGTCAGGAAACTCTTTTTTCTGACCACAACTGCAAAAGAAGACGTCGTTTATACCTTTGTTGGCTGTTGCACAAAAGAAATCTTTTGTTTTATTATGTTTGTATGTTTTTCCTGTAAGTTATAAATATATACTGAGCTAAGACATTTCAAGTCAAAACAATAATAACGAATACGTTCATTGAGCAATGAGCAACCTTGAAAACTGGTAGTCAATGTAAACGATAAATGCAATGGATAAGCCGCGACTTTCGGCTAATTCAATAAACATCGACGGAAAAAAGACTGAAGCCTAAAGACAAAAATAAATTTAGACTAAGCATTAGTTACCAAAACTTTGTCCGTTAAAGATCATTATTTGCGTAAATGTATAGCACTCAACTACAGAACTGAAAAGGCTTATGAAATTTAATCTGTCTTCTCCCCTAATGTTTTCCCTGGGATTAGTTAAAGCTATGGTCGAGGAACTTATCGTAAATTTTAAAGCAGCCCTGGGGGTTATTTATTTCGAACACATTTTTTTTTGGGGGGGGGGCTTAATAGAGACGGGGCTTTTTGTGAGAGGGGGGCTACTATTTAATTTAGCAATGACGAAAGTATCAGTTCTCTATAAAGAACCAGAATGCAAAGTGGTAAAGATCATAAAGTTGGAGGTCATGTAGTCGAGGATCAAAAACAAATTTAAATTACCAGCTGGTGAATTAACCACCTTGGATCAGTGCAAACGAAGTTTTACAGTGGTAATTGATTAATACAGTCTATCATTTTATTTGTGAACAATAATAAGGGGGATCGAGTGGAGGAGGCTTAAAATAGAGGGAGGGGGGCTTATTAACTTTCTGCCCGGCCTGAAAGGGGGGTGGGGCTTATTAGAGAAGGGTGACTTATTTGAGAGGGCGGGGTGGCCTTAGAGAGGATTAATGGTATATGAGCAAGGAGGTTTCTTGTCGTAACCATCCAGATATCGGTAGCCAATATCTGACACGGCCCAAATCATGCAGTTCAGAAACAAACCACAACCAGCCACTGATTTACCCTTTTGTTACATTCATTTGAAATTTTGAAATCACTGATGATCCTTGCAATCTGATTGGCTCTCAACAGTGTGATATATTCACGAGTAACACTATTTATCGCTCTAAATCACGTGTTTTAATTCGCATCATTTTTGCTCTTAGGGCCTGTTTACATGGAGGTGAGATAAACTGCGGCGGGTCACCCCACCTATCATGTAAATGTGATCGAATTAAAATGAGAGATCATATTGACAGGTGGGTTACCCAACATAAGCGGGTTACCTCACTTTACTGGGGTACCTTCTTGTAAACAGGCCTTAAATGGCATCACTTCAGTTTTGCATACTAAAAAATATGTAAAATAATCAATACAATATTATATTGGTACTGACTGAATTTACGATTTCAAATTGGCTGTTATAAAGTGGTAATTGGGCTTCGTGACACCCGACGTTTTTGTTTGTAATCATACTTGTTTGTAATCGAACTTGCGCTGCGCGCTCGTCCAATTTTTAAATCACGCGTACGCGTAATATTTCGACCAAATTGTACTCCATTCAATTTAATTAAAATTATAAATAACTTGTCATAAATACAGTTGTATTTCTCCTGATATGTTTTTGGCAGATTTCGCGGGTTTTCCATCGATCCGGAAAAATAACAAAGATAAAAAACATTTTGAAAAAAAAACGGACATCGTGAAAATTTACTCTATTTGTACAGTAGAACCCCAGTAGCTCGAACTATGAAGGGAAACGATAAACAGTTCAAGTAGTTAGCGATTCGAGTTATCCGCGTTCGAGTTATCGAGGTTAGTACTGTGATTCATCACTCTTTAAGAAAATGGTACTTCCTGTCGAAGAACACAACACCGCATCCGCTTAAAAGTTTTTTCCCAGCGCTTAATTGGAGAAACCAAATTCGCGTGCGAATATTATTTCCTTCGCAAATCTCCTACGAAAATTTCGTTCGCTTTCGGGGAAAAGCACAGATAAGTCACTGACGACTACGTCTAATCTCTTGAGCAAGAGGGTGCTAATTTGGTGATCAGGGGAGCGTCACTGCATAACAAGTGTACCAAAACAATGACGGAAAAAGTTTACTGACAGAATTTTACTCATAGACCAATAATGAGTTTTATTTCGTTTTAATGGCAGGGTAACGGCCCGTTGTTTGCATCCCTTCCTGTGTATAATTGCCGCCAGCGAGATGTGAAGCGATGAATTTTATTTCTATATTCGACAGTGACATTCTTCTCGAAAGCGCTCCTTACAGCTGCAAACAAAAATAGTGAAAACAATAAGTGAGATACATTAATGCTCTATCAAGCCTCACCCTTTTTTAATCACCCCGCCCCGTTCCTCCCCTGCCAGCTCTACTATCACAATTAAATAGTTACAAAAGATGCATGTAATCAATGATATTAACTCCCAAAAATGAGTACCATTTCCCATGCACTAATCTTGTATAGTATCCGCACTAAAATCTTCATCTAATTATAGACAGTCATCCCGTCCTCATACAAAATAATAAAGAAAAGAATTTAAGTGTCATATTCTCCCATGTGCTTCTCCCTTCTTCTTTGCTACTAGCACTGCATTTTGGTAAATAAAATAATCCCCTCCCTCCCTAAAAATTGGCCGTCTCTATATGTTTCCACAAGAGATGAAGTGGGTTTTTCCTAAATTATACTGTATTAAACAACAAATGCAAATTTAAAAAAAAGTAAAATTGAAATAAAAGAAAAAAGTTCCTCTTTTAAAACAATGCTAACGTACAGTTTGCGCGGAGTATACTGTATACAGTGTACACTGTGTACACTGTATACAGTGTACTCCGCGCAAACTGTACGTTAGCATTGTTTGAAAAGAAGAACTCCTTTTTTCTTTCAATTTTAATTTTTTGCTAAATTTTCATTTGTTGTTTAATACAGTACAATAGTCCAGAAGACGGAGAAAAGTTTCTACCCTGAGAGCAGAGGTTTCTCTCTTGCAAGGCTTTTAGCGTTTACGAAGTCGTTCGCGTTGCTTGTCAGTCGCTTACTTGCAGTGTTTTGATCTGTTTTATTTCTCCCGGGGAGAAAAAAATAACATTACTACGCGGCTGAAAAGCGACGCGAACGACCATGCAAGAGAGGAACCTCTGCTCGCAGGGTACAAACCTTTCACAACTGATCTTTCAAGTCGTGACACTGGATTTTATCACTAAAATTTATGTATTTTTCCGATGTTATTTAGTACCTTATCGATAAATAACAGCATACGAAGCAAGGTCTTCTGAGTAGAGAGTAGTGCCTTTTGAATAATGCCGGGGGACCTAATAAAAGTTATAGAAAAATGCATTAACAGGTCTCTTCCACTCTGAAAATAGTCGTGTCTAGCCTTCACAAGTTTTGGAAACGTCAGTCACTGTCAACAATAGTCCCGTCATGGCAGAACTACACTCATTCACTCATTCAGGCGATCCGTATTCTTTCTACTTGTAATAATTTTTGCGTCAAATAGAAAGTATTTGGTTGTTGGGATAATAACTTGTCTCTGTTTCTCATAAAATGTAGTTTTCAAACATAATTGTACTAATATTGGCTCAGTAGAAAATAGGACGTTAATACAACTGAGAAATAAAGCCGGAATGTGGCCATTTATCCATAGAAATCCTACTCGTTTTAAGAATTTTATGACATTGTCACTGCTTTGTTTTCCAACCAGCACTGAGCATTTTAAATTACCTAAACGGAAAACAGCAACAACAACAAAAACTAGATTTTGGTTGAATTTCTTATATTTTGTTATCTTTAATAGACCTTGTGACGGTTTTCGACGCCATCTAATTGAAGAGTAGGCAAATGTGTGAGAAATTACAGTGTTTGTATGAGAATCTAATGTCGAATGATTTCCGTAAAATGGCTGTTCTGAAAAAATATGAATCGTAGACTAAAGCTACAAAGCAAGGAATTGTTATAAAAACCTTTTGGCTGCGTACCTGTGCTTAAATTTCTCCAGAGGCTTGCTTTAGTTTTCCTTATATTTATCTGTAATCTTTCCCGGGACTTTCTTACAGACAAATGTATAGGAAGTGGTTCAAGGTCGTCTAACGCATGTAACGCCCTCATTTTTTTTTTTTTTCAGTAGAATCCTTAGGGGTGAAGCTTTAGTTTACAATTAATATTTTTTTCACAACAGCCGCTCTACGGAATTTATTCGACGTCAGATTGTCATACAAACACTGTAATTTCTCACTCGTTGACTCATCAATATGGCGTCGAAGACCGTGATCGCGATAAGGTCTATAATACATGCCTACAAATTTCAATGACTTCCTCATCACCGTAGGAGAGATGGACATGACCACATTATTATAATCGTTTTTTCAGTGTCACTACACTGTTTACAAGGCCAGTAACTAAGTTATAAATCGGCATTTAGTCAAATTATTTAGTATTTCTACCAACAACTCCTTATACTTTTGAGAAATAAGTATGCAGGGACATAAATATCAAGGCATCTTACCCGGAGGTGTCTCACCATTCACAGAGAAACCAAGAAGCATCACGAAAAATAACAGACAAACTAGTTTCATGGTACTTGAGTTTTTACTTGGGCTATCAGCGGATAAGTGGTTTAGTACACTCTGATAATTATAAGCCTTCTGCTTTAGCAACACGACAAAGTTAATATAATCTCTTTGATTGATTTAGCACACAGCCGTGAAAGTCGGTGAACATAATTGTTTCACAGCTTTCTGTGTCATTAAGGTATGCCGTCTTTAGAGCTGAAAAAGATCAATTTCCGTTCGACTATAAATCTCATGAAATTTTATGGTACAATGCACAATGTCGGCAAACTGAACAAGAGATTCTAATTCTAATTCTAAACCTTATTCTAATGTATAATCTGCAAAGGGTATATCCCATCACGGCAGATGTGCAGATGTGCATTTTTTTATATTAAAAATACAATTATAGAGCCAGTATTAAGTTTAAAAAAAAAGAAAGAAATAGCGTCAGCGTTTTTAAAAAGATAGCACATGACGGCCTTTTTGAAAGCCTCTACTGACTGCTTTTCAATGACACTGTTTGAAGTTCCAGTCTTTGATTGTACGTGCAATAAAACTGTGTTGGTATGTGTTTGTTTTAGCACCAACTTGTCTATGAATGAATTTTGATCTTACGGTGGAATTTCCTAGTGCTCTGTCGCCTTTTATATATAGGGTGGAAATTGTATAGCTGATAGACCAGAAACTACTTTAAACATCATTGTGAGCCGTGCCACTTTCCCCCTTTTCTCGAGTGTTGGCCATTTCAAATCATTCAGCAATTTCGTTGCAGTTCCAGGAGCGGTGCTATATTCATTTTTAACAAAACGTGCCGCTCGTCTCTGCACACTCTCAACGTCCTTTATCTGTTTTTGAATATGCGGGTCCCATGTACAACATCTAATATACTAAAGCTGTGGTCCGACTAAAGCAAGATAGGCTTGATATTCAATTTCTCGAAACGTTTTTAAGAAAAAGCTTTAAATATTACCAGCTGTGTGTTCTGAGTTCCTAGTTTAAGCATAAACGATTCTTATTCTGATTTAAATCAGACGTTTTATTGTTTCATTGGCTCCTGTTAACTTGAAAAGCATCGACAATGTGACTGCGCTGAAAGACTTCGAAGCCACCTTTGTCTTCACAAGTTGTAACACTGCTATCAGTCTCAACCATTTATGATAAACATTCTAGAAGCAAACTGTGTGAAACACAATTTAAATGTTGAGTTCAGATTTCAGCCTTTAGTGTTGTAGTGAACATTTGTTTGACGTAAAATGCAGATGGTTTATACTGTTTTATTACAGCCAAAAATATCTGTAACCATCATTTCTTTGAATATAATCTCGGCGGCAATTGTCCGTTTCCCACACCGGTCCTGTTAGAGTTAAATCTTTTTCTTATGCAAAAACTTTCTTTTGTTTTAATAAATTTGCATAGCTAGCTGGCCGCTTGAGTGAAAACATTCTATTATTGAATTAGCCCCACGATTCGTTCCACTTTATTTACTAGATGCTGCCATATTTTTTAGACAAATTCTTAAAAAAGGTGTTGCTTTGTTCAGCAAATCGGTGGTTTTTCTATGAGTCAATTTAAGGCTTAATTAAAAATTTTACTTGAGGAAACCAAAAATTCTGTTAATTAAAGAAAGTAGCGCTCCGGAAAATTAACAAATAATAACGTAGGACTGGCTGGAAAATTTGTTTTAGATTTTACAGGTGTTAATTTAACAATTCACCATGCATTCTGCTGTCAGCTAGAAGTTGAATTTTAGCGATTTAGTGCTAAAACAGGAGTAAAGCAGTCTTTCAAAGAATCCACTTAGCTTTTGAACACACGCCTAACAACTTTCGTCACAGCTCATTCTTCTGAATGAGTGGTACGAAAGTGTTTAAAATTTCGGAAGCGTTCCAAGAACGATTGTTCGTTGTAATCAGAGGCACCAAACGACTGTTTTCTGTAAAATATCTGTTCTGTTCGAAGAAGCAAATATTGCCTAAAACCTTTGTATTACTTGAGGATGGCCAAAAATTTTTAGGTGAACGTTATATTCATGTACAGTTCGAAGCTCAGTCTAATAAATTCTCTACGATTTCTGAAACTTAATTTTTTACAGTTCACTCTCCTAGTTAAGTTCACGCTTTTTTGTACATTTGTTTGCCGTCACTACACGACTACCACGTGAAAATGCTCAGTTTCACATTTTACAATACCTGTTGTAAGTTCAAGCTGGTGAAAGACGGAAAGAAGCAATGACAAAATTTTTTTCTCTTTATGAATTTGGATGTGGTTGATAGAAGTTCAGCTCCAGAAGAGTTCACTTGCATTTGACAAAGTAAGCGAGTTGGAATAATCACGATAGAGAATGAAAAAATGTGAATTCATTTTCCATGCGACGTTTTCGTTGCTGTGAGCGTGAATACCCGTTGTAAGTTCAAGCTCGATTTTTGGAAAAGTAGCCTGCGTAGCAAGGGGGTTTTGGTTGAGCGCGCAAAGTAAATAAAGGCGGGCGAGGGCGGAGAAACCGCGAGGAGATTGCTTCCGACAAAACCGCCACGCTACGCAGGCTATTGGAAAAGAGTCTATAGTTTTCGGGTAAACAGTATTTGAAATGGGGAGTTTATATCAAACTGAAAGTTTCGTGATTGCGCGCATTTCTTTGGTGCGGAGCCAGACAAACCGTGATGGAGCCAATAGCCGTCGTGTACGAAATCACGAAAAAAAAAATCAGGAGATGCTGTTCGCCGATTGGGTACAATATTACAAAGCATTTTTTGTGCCCAGTCAAGAGCCAGCATTTGCTTGGCCGTCTGGAAATTGTCCGGTGAGAGTTTCGTGCTAGAAACCTTTCGTCGCGCCTTTTCTCCCGGCCCGGGCGACTGCCCCTGGGTCTCCGAGGATGAGTTCTCCTAGGATGGCCGAGCAGGCACTGTTTTTTTTAGCGCCGCTTAGAATGCATTTCTAGAGGTCTAAAAGTACTCAGGATAGCCTGAAAAGTGCTTGCAATGTGTGTAGGACAAAACCGTCGTTGGGTGTTTTTGTGTAATTGCACCAGGCATCAGGCAACGAGTCATGTAACACGGCAAAGGCCCAAACAACAAATGAAGTTGTGACAAATGTTGCCAGACAAATTGCCAGGAATTGTGTAACATAACGATTACGCATAATAAGACACTTCACATCATCTAAAGCTATGTTCACACTGACCGGATAGCTTTTCGTAGCCTACGAGTACCCGCACCCTCCTCTCTCTCTCTCCTTTTTTGCTTTGTCACGGGGAGGGTGCGGAGGGTGCGGCTACACGTAGGCTATGTATAGTGTGAACAGAAACGGCACAGAACTGGAACAAGTCGTTCACACACATCAAACATTGTGCCGGAGCGGTTGGCTGAGAGGGTTTGGTGAACTAAATACCAGTCCTCACTCCTGAAAATTTACTGCCTTCTCAGTGGATTCCAGTCCTTGATCTTATTTACTCACTTCCGCTACGCTCCGAATACCTTTTCACACTGCACCAAAGTGTGGCACTATATAACGCTTCACTTTCGAGATCAGCGCCGTGCAGCATCGCTCGGCCGTTACAGAAATCGCGCCGAAATCACCGTTCCTATGTGTGAACAGAAGCCCTATCTGGAAGAGTTTTCGTGCCGACGAAAGAGCTACCTTTTATAGTATGAACGCAGCCTAATTATAGAAAACTTCCGCTTACCAGTGCCTGTTGCGCATGACTGGCTTTCCAAGAAGGACGCTCGCACTTAATTCCAAGAATCACGTGGTTAGATAATTCAAAGGGGGTTCCCCAGTGAAAGGGAATTTTCCCTTGCTTTCTATGTTGTGATTGGTTAATATTGTAAGTTTCGATGCAAATATCATCTCGCACCACTGAAACTTTCATATTCTTTGTCGTTCCAAAGTTACACAGAGCTAGTTTACTATTATTTCCTCTTGACAATACAAAAATATGGAAGAGAGCATTTTCTTTGATGAAATTTTCTCTGGGGAGGCGAACATCATGGATTCACCATGGTCAGTGGATAATTCACTGTTTGAGGATGTGTTAACGTGTGATTTGAACAACAGCATTACTGACCTGTTTAATGGCGAAGAAAAGGATGAGGATTTTGAAGATGACGTCGCACCGGTGGCAGAAGCTCAAAATAGTATAACAGAGATAAGTGATGAAGAAATTAAGAATCTTGGAGTTCGGGAACTAAACAAACTGCTTCGGGACATGCAACCAGAGGAAGCTGCAATTATACGGCGAAGACGCCGTAACCTTAAAAACCGAGATTATGCTTTGATCTGCCGCCAGCGGCGACTACAGTTACACGAGGAACTCATCAACGAGAACAAGCTCTTGAAAAGACAGCTGGAGGATGACAGAGAGAAGCTTCGAAAAGTTGTACTGGAGAGAAATACATACAAACGCAAATTACTTCAATTGCAGTCTGTTTGCAGAAAGCAATTTGTGCTTGGTCTGGTATCTCCCATGTAATGTGTTTCTGTCCTCCGAAAACGGTTAGCGAAAGATTAAAAAATGTTGATATCCTACCCTATTGAAAACACGGCAAGAAAATAGACACTCTTGAGAGACAACTCTTTGAAGATTACAGTCAAGCTGACGTCCTCGAAGTGACGGTCATAAATTTACCACGTGACCAAAAGAGTACTTACCTAAGTTTACAGTTATACAACACTAGTAAGACTAAGTGAAAGGGAGAAATGCAATACATAGCTGAACTGTGTAACGTGCATATGTAACGTTTTTTTTTTTGCGAGATAGAGGTCTATTCCTTGTGTTCACTTGTAAGACATTTTCATATACTTCTGTAATTTTGAGAGATTAAAAATAGAATGGACTGGAGCACCTTTTTTTTTCTCCGAGCATTCCCTATACGATCATTTATAAAACTAATTCACCAGATATAAAAGCTACGCAAGTAAAAACACGAAATTCCACCTCGAGTACAGTTCAGTTACAGAGACAGTTTGAGACAGTTTCCGTCATTAAATATACCGACCTCGCTCTATAAATTATCCTACTGGGTTAAACTTTAAAAAAAAAAACATTAATGTTACAATGTATTTGTACTTGTTCTATATTCCACTAGGTTTAACTTCTCAAAAGGCTAGACGTATAAGAATGTATTAAATGAGGAGGATACCTGTAGCTTGTAGCGCCTCTACCCCGGTCTCTATTAAAAGACGACACAACGTTTGTTTCATTTGCACCTTAAGTAAAAAAATCTTACAATTAGAACTTACGTACGATTTTATAATGGGTTTTGTTTTTGTAACAATTAATCATTAAATTAATGAATTAACGTATTAACGAAAAAAGAGAAAAAGTATGTTTCTAGAGCAACGTCATAACACATTTCCAGTAAAAAATATTAAATTTTAGGTTTAATTCGTACACACGTTTGAGAAACGAGTTTTCATTTTGTTATTATTGACTTTTGATACAAGTTTTTACTAAATTTACATCAGAAACCAGAACCTTTTTACCCATGCTAAAAAGAAAAGACCGATATTTAGTGTCACAGTTTAGTGAACGTCAGCCAGTGTGAAATAAGATCTAGCATTGTTGCTTCATTTTCATTGGACGGTTTAGAAATGGGGGTTCCCCTTCTAACTGATTATTCAAAACAAAACTTTGAATTCACTCCAAGGAGGTCTAGTCATGGAGTCTGGAAATGATATATTTGCTTTAAAGGAATCTTCGCCTACTTCTCCCATAAAAGCTAATGGTTCGCACCATCCCAACGCTTTCCTCGCCGCACCAATTAGCGAGAAAAACGACAGGGGTTCAGGGACTACAAGTGCATTTGATCAGCGTCAACAAAATACGCCATCAAGGTTTACTCCCGGAAGTAAGACAAAGCGAAAGTCAGGTTCCAAACGAAATCAGAACAAGACTAACAAAGTATTTGATCCAGTACCTACGCTAAGCGACGGAAATTTAGAAAAAATGACCATTAAAGAGCTCAACAGATATATTCAAGGGATTCCAAAGCAACAAGCGCAAAAGATTAAGAAAAGGAGACGAATTCTTAAGAATCGCAAATACGCCTTGAAGTGTCGACTGAAAACTCAGAAGAGAACTAAAATGGCAGAAGAAAATGAGTCCCTGGAGAAAAGGATTTCTGCTGCCAAGGAAGAGTTGAAAACAGTTACAAAACAAAGAGATTACTACAAATCAAAATTTCTACAGCTTCATGCGTCTATTGAATCAGAATTCTCTTAAATAATGCAAAGAACCTGGCAAGACCAGCTGACTGGTCAGTTTCAGTATGCCCTCCTCAGTTCTGTGTCGTACTGTTTTTGGTAACTATCTGTTTTATTTCATTTGAATCCAAATCTAAGAAGTAAGAGCTTGTTAATTGCCAAACGTTTCTGGAAGTCCAGTGATTGTGACGGAGTCAATTATTGAGTTTGTTGTTGTTTACGCTGTGAGAATTAATTCTGCGTCTTGTGTTTAGCGGCACTGAATGTGGAGCGAAGCAGAATTGAAACCATGGCCTCAATGGACCTCAGAATACTCAGAGTCAGTCTCAACATCTTACGCTTTTCAAACTTAACCAGGATTCTTCGTGCCGGAGGAACAATTTATTCCCAGTTAAAGCAAACTGAATTTTAACATCCAAGACTAGGCGCAAAATACATCAAAAGAGAACTTACAGAAACCAGAGATTTCTTCTAAATAAAAAAATGAGTGGCACTTTATTGCTGAATCGTGTAGAGTCTTTATGTAAATCAATTTGTATATTAAAACTATTTCCCTCTGTAGCCATTTTTTGGACTTCCGTTCCCGCTGTTACATATACTTCCTCGTACCGCTCAGCTGAGCCGGAGTTACCTTTATGGAGACAATCGTTTTCATTTGGTACTGATGTAGTTCACTAAGTGTAGTTAACAGGTCAAGAGTTGGCTAAAAAAAGGAGTATATTTGCCTGCAGATAAAAATGTTTATGTCACCTAGTCACGCAATAATTAATGTTAGTTTACTACGAGGGGCATTCTTTCCTAGTCACGCATTCAGCTTTAACATACAGGTAATCGGCAGGGAAGGGGTGTAAGCAGGGTCCAAATTTGATACAAAATAGTCAAGTATTTATCACAAGATTATCACGAGATCAATCGGAAAATTACTCGCCGGGAAATCACTAGCTGGGGAATTACTTGCCGGAATATTATGTAAAACTACTAGTCACGAGCTCGGGCACGTTATCAGGAAGTGGGCTTTTCGCATTCCTGGGCAGTGTTTTTGCCCCAAATGTTCGGCAAATATCCTCTATAACTGTACAGACACTTGATACAAATTTGGTAGCGTCAAGGCGTATTGAAGGAGAAGAGACCTCACTTCCCGTTAACTTGTGTCGCTCAAAAACGTCTTTACTTAAATCTCCCAATGCAAATGTAGAGTTGATGCCAGTGTTCACAGGAATAAAGGAGAATATATATAGGATCTATTTACTGTTTTAATTTTCAACATTTTTTTTTTCTTCTTGCTCTGGCCGCCTTTTCACGTACAAAAATAAAAATTTTAGACAGAATTTTAATTAAGAGCATCGCTGACCTAAACAATCACCTGGTATTTCAAGAACAATTAAGAGGGATGAAAGTTTCATTTCAGTTAGCTTATTTATACCTTTACACCGCTCGAAGAATAATTTACTTTGAGTCAAATTTCAACTGCACCTGCTGCATATTTAAGGTCAATAGGTTCTTAACCGCGATCTAAGCCTGACTTCTGTTTAAATAACCGTCTCTAGGAAACGTTTTACAAGGAGAAATTATATACATAGCAACAGCGCTAACAGAAGGGATGTCAAACCCTAATTGGTGTTCACCTATTTTTTATTCATCATCCTTTAATATTTTAAAGGAAGAACTTAGTTCCCCGTCGTTTTGTTTCTAAAACGCTGTTTACATTGCTTGCATGTCTTCAAATAAGTATTGCTCAGTAGTCAATTTCGTGTCTAAGGCTGTACTTCTATAGAAAACAAGTAACAAGCCAGTAGAGCTTACTATTGTAGAAAAAAGCTGGACTAGAAACAAGTGCTAGTTTTAAACCGAAAATAATTAAACATAAGACATAATATTTCACGGAAGTTTACAGCGGGAGGGAGATAATTAATTGAAGATTGTTTTGTCTTATCGTTTATATTCCGTTGAGCTTTTAAAGTTACATTTCCCGAATAGAAAAAGTACTAAGACGTAAAAATGAACTTTTTACATGAAAACCTAGGGTAGCGATTATTTAAAAAATGGGCCAGTTGATAATTTGCCAATGATTAAGGCCGGTGTTGCTCATGCGTCTCAGTTGAAATGTTTAATATACGAGGAGACATAGTTAGGCTGCTGGATTCCAACTCTGTATTCTCTGCTTTAAATTTTCGCTCAAACCAGGAGGTGTTTATTTGTAGTCTTAGTTCAAACATAGGAAATGCTTTTTAAAAAAACAGACCACATTCGATACAAAAGTTCAGCTTAATGAAGAGTCTTTGCGGACACAAACAAAGAAAATAAATAGGCATAATTATTTATATATATTTATTATATATTCAAAATAATTCCTAGTTTAAAAACATAGCTAAAACGTGCTTACCTCCATCGATCTGTCGATGTTCAGTTCATCTTCGATAAGTGTACGTTTAGGTTTGTCCAGCTCCGCAAATATTCTCCAAATAGCAGATGTCGCCCTTCGAGTTGTCTTCTTGCTGTTCTTGCCATGTTTTTAGCCAATTTTTCGCCTAGTTCTTACTCTTGAAACGAGTGAAATGTTCGCCATTTTTTCAAGTTCACAACCAAAACAACTCAGCCTCGTCCCCAGGTCTTCTCGGTCAACGGTGCCTTAACCTGCGAAAACGCTGCATTTTTGACGTTATTTCCTCGTTAAAGTCAAATTTCTTCCAAATTTGGTCATCAGTAACTGGTTATGGTGAATTAAACGTGTGCTTTTAGCCAATCAGAAGCGAGGAAATATTTTGAATGAATAATAATTTTTATTAATTTTTTGTTTCGTGTTCTCCGGGGCTCGCTGTCATGCCAAATTTTAATATATCGAAAGTGGGCTGTCGGTTATAAATTGGCATGTTTGTTTAGAAAAGTCCCTTGAAAATGTATGATAAAAAATTTGCCATATTTTAACTTAGCTGTCCCGGTTTAAGGATTAACAGCAGATATGAAGTTAGAAATTCTGTTAATAATACAGGTTTGTGTTATCTTTTTCTTATTTCCAACTGCCATTTAGTCAGGCAAAGGCGTTTTCTACAAGGTGGTCATGCTCTTTTTTAACTTTTCTTTACAGAGTCTCCTAGCTGGTACAAAGGCAACTGTTAACTGTAAGTGTTAATATGTTTTTGGTGTGGTAGACCATTTTATTGGAATCCAAGCCAAAACTTGAAAAGTCTTTCTCGTATCCCTATTCTATTTCAGGAAGAGATTATTAGTATCAAAGTTTTATGATCATTTTTGAATGAAATAATCTTGCAGTTTCATTTTCTTAACTTATACCCCCGTTAAGATGATCTCCTTAAATGATTTACAGGAGTTTGGTCCTTAAACAAATTATAAAGCCCCTTAATGTTTCCGTTAAATTCGTTTCGTTTCATCACGAACGGTATAGAAAACTTTTATTAATTGAATAGATCTTTTTTGTGTTGAAACTAGTTCAAATATACAAGTTTCTTATACCCTTTTACACGATTATACTTTACGATGGGTCCTTTACGACATTACATTTGACTAGCTGCTCGCAGTTGGCTTAGTAGTTCATTTGGCTACAGCAATGTACCTACATAGGGAGGGTACAAATCCCGTTAAAGGGTGAGTTTTAATTACTTTCAGGCTTAAACAAACACACAACTGTTTAAGATGTGTGTGCATAACTGTAAGCCAGGGCCTTTTATGTTGAAATTTATGAATTTGACACATTCTTTTACTGAATGCATGATCTCTTAAAACAACGGCAGACGTCAATGTTTGCCTGAAGCTGTGCACTGAATATATCTCTTTCTACTGTCTGATGTTCGGTATAGGCTAAGTGGAAGTCAACATTGTTAACAGCTAGTGTTTGAATCATGACAGGATTAGGAGAAAATGTCCTTCTTCTAACGGCCCATTGAACCCTTTGTTAAAGAAAACGAAAAAAGAAAATTACATGTTTAGTAAAAATATCAAAATCGGTGGAAACAATTGATTCTTTGAATATTCATTTTCAAAGAAATTCAGTTCTTCCGTCACAGGTACTACAGGTAAACCTGTCACAATTTTGACAAATGTTTCTCTTACAACAGCCGGCTTATTTACACAATATAGAAGAGAAGAGCAACTGCATGGCCTGCGTCATATCAGATGATTCTTTGGTTCCTTTTACGTCTGTGATCCGTGACGACAAAACTTTTTAGCCAATCCCAGCAATTCGTCTCTTGGTGGCAGTTATCACTGTTTGTATTTTGATGAATTTAGTGACAATGCTCGTTAAATTCAGACGAATTCATTTCAAAGATTCCCATTCAATTAAGTTTCGATGGTTTTGGGACATATAAAATACGTTCTCCGTGTCCGCCTGACGAATAAAACGCAGGAAAAGATCGACTCCTGTAAAACGTCTGTAGAGCGCCTCAAATTCGACGTCGCTTAAACGACGCATCGAATTCAATGCATACATAATGTTATGTCTAATAAGTTATTATAACGTACGGAAATTGAGCCGTTAGGCTGTTTTGACACCGGTTTCCTTCAGTGCGCATGGGCACATGTTCGCTTTACCATCATTCTCAGAGCCCATCGCTTCTTTTGGTCGATTAAAACCGACAGGCTCTGGGACGAGAATGTTGATCAAGCGCCAATTTTGTTATATTCCCGCGTTTAGTGGAAACAGCATGGCTCTCTGGAGAAAACTTTGACTCCGAGCTGATACCGGGAGCTGTGTTAAGATTTTTGATCTCCAGTCAGTTCAAATCCGCCGAAAATGAGGTCAAATATTTTTCTTTAACCGCTCCCCTCCCCCATAACGGCCTTCTTGACCCTCGCTTCGCTGTATCTTGCTCAGACCACCACCCACCATCCTGAATCCAAACATTTTTCATTATTGTTATTTCCTTTTTAGCCGGTAATCTCATAATAGGAATTGGTGAAGTCCTGGAGATCAACACAACTGCACCATCCATAGTTAATAACAACTGCTCCAGTTGTAATTACAACGCATCACAGGAAAAGAGATCTTCCTCAAGCTCGCATGGTGAACATCTCGCTGCCGTGATTAGGTTCAGTGGTAACATTGAGTTCAGAAACGGTTCAACAGTCCAAGTATTTGGAAAGTATGGTCTGAGCATAACAAGTCAGAATGGACACATCTTAATAGAAACTGATATTGGCATGACGTGTACAGAGAAGGTGCTGGATGAAACATGTCTCGGTGGGTTCACACAGTCATCAGTAGAGCCGTTCAAAGATCGCAATAACCCTCATAAACTCCTATATAAAGGTAATAGAAACTGCTTTTATTTGCCTTTATCACGTTTGCATTTAGTTTGCTGTTGCTTTTACACTTAGTTTATCTGAGAGGTCGGGGTACAAGGCATAATAAGACGGTATAATTTTCATTCATTCATTCATTCATAGTTTATTTGGTAAAGCAGGTTAAGTTAAAAAGGCAGCTAAAGCTGATGTGGACCTGCTGATAAACTATCTATTGATGATATACAAATAAAACTTTAAAAAATGTACAGAAAATAGTTATATAAAAAGAATAAGTACACCGTAGTAAGATAAAAGACTAAAAGTTAAGAACAATTAAAATACTATTTCATTTTGTTGAAATTTATTTTGTCGAACAAGGGTCTGTTTTTCTTAAGAAGCTTTTTAAAAATGTTTAGACTTGGTGCTCTTTTTAAATTGTCCGGAATGGAGTTCCAGAACAAAGCTCCCCTATATCTTAATGAATTCCAGCCCACTTGTAGGTTAAATCGCTGACTCTTTTAACGTTAAACCTTCTGATGTAAATTCATACTCAACCACGAGGCAAAATTGGTTTCCTTGAAAACTTAGCCTTGTGTGATATAAAAGTTCACAGGGATTCAACGTTTTGAAGTGACAAAAACATTGGCTCGAACTCATGCGACAACTGAGGTCAGAAGTGATACCAACTGTTTAGGTTTCCTTGTCACATTAACTTATATTTTGATTAACACCACCTTTTATAACGTTTTATTGTTATGTTATGTGAGTGACTAAAAAACAAATAGAGGAAATTCTAAATATGCTGATCATCGCACCTTTACAGCCTAAAGCTCATTTTTGCAAAGGCTATGTTCTTACAACAGATGAAAACATTGCTTCATGATCACAAACTTAGCGAGGATATTTCAATAATTACTGAAAATGTTTTCTTTTATATCTAATCAAATTCTAGTAGTTTTAAGAAATAGATAAGTCGCTTCCTTAGTATAACTCCCCCGAATAGGATGCTAGTCCATCACAGGGAAGAAGCAGTATTATTCCGTATAGTACTCCTTTTTACAACTGGGTGGAAATGGACAGAGTGAAGTACTAGTCAATAAAAACCAGGCGCTGCTTGAATTTCTTCCTCCATTTCTAAAATGCGATAAAATGCCACTATTCTTGTACTTTGAAGACTGCATAAGACTTCTTGATGTTGGTTAAGTTTTGTAAACAATAGATTTTTAGTGACTTTTCCTTTGTTTACAGGTCTTGGTCCTGGTGGCCTCAAAAAGGCTGGCGGGTTTAGATTGGACAGTGTTTGTATACCTGGTTCTAGTCATGGCGGAATAGTACTGGCTCAGGGTTATAATAACCTATATTCAGATCAAGCATATGATAAACAGGACACAGTGTCACTATTAGGAGGAAGCGGAGGTGAGATAAATTATTTAATCACTTTCAATAGCTTTGTGGCTCTAACTCCTAATGAGGGCGGGAACGGAAATTGGTTAATAAGAAAAAACGCAACATCAAGAAAAACTCTGGGCACACCTCAATAACTGTACCCTAAGGCATACTCACTACGACAAATCAGGTCTATATTAGAAGGATTTACTGTGATTTAACTACTTTTTACTAAAATTCTGGAAATTGTTGGTTGTAAGTCAAGTAGTTATGACTGTGAAAGGTTTCAACCCAGGAGTCATTTCATAAGTAGGTGAATAGGACTGCTGTTGTTGTCAGTGACTGACGTTTCGACAACCTGCGCGGTAGTCATCTTCAGAGTTAAAGTGAGTTGTATCACGTTAGTTGATAATAATAATAAGAAGAAGAAGAAGAAGAGGAAGAAGAAGAAAATTTATATCGCGCCTTTCCAGTAATAGATCTAGGCGCTTAACAAAGTGAAAAAATTAGAAGTAAAAGTTGATTAAAATACATAAATTTAAATTTCAACAAAACACATATAAAATCAAATACATCTTCCTAATGACTAAAGTAAAAGTTCTTAAAAAGATGTTTATACTTAAAAAGACTTAGATTCGCGCATGGGCCGGCGTATGTCGTCAGATAGTTTGTTCCAAAGTTCGGGGGCTGAGACAGAGAATGGTCTAGATCCATAGGTCTTAAAGTTAAAGCTAACAGGATTCAGACTGAGCGTAGAGGATGACCGAAGCGATCTAGAAGGTAAGTAGCGGGTGAGAAGATCTTGAATGTAGGTTGGAGATTGTTGATGCAGAGCTTTGAAGGTAAGTAGTAGAATCTTGAATTTAATTCGTTCAGAGACAGGTAGCCAGTGAAGATCGAGGAGGATGGGAGTGATGTGATGACACTTCCTAGACCGTGTAATCAGTCTGGCAGCTGCATTCTGCACCGATTGAAGCTATTTGATGACGTTTTTAGGGACATTATATAGTAGAGAATTGCATTGATCCAGTTTGGAAGTTACGAAGGCGTGAATAAGAATCTCAGCAGTTTGCGTTGATAAGTATTTCCTTATGCGCGAAATGGTGCGAAGATAACAATAACAATAACATTTATTATTTGTATTGCGCCTTTCCTATAAAATATTCAAAAGCGCATCACAATAGTAATTAATAACTAAATTTTACAAATCTTTCTATCAAAAATCATAAAAATATTTACATTAAATGAGTAAAAGATAATTACAAATATATATAGATATAGATATACTAAGATAAATGAAATGATTCGTTAAATAAAAATGTCTTATTTAAAGTCTTAAAAGATTCTAAGTTCGTTGCTTCGCGCGCGGACCTTGGCAGCTTATTCCATAGGAAAGGAGCAGCTACCTGGAAAGCTCTGTCTCCCATTGTTTTCTTGGTTTTCGCACTTGGTCTTTCCAACAAACGACCATTGTCGTTGCGCCTCAAATTGTATGACGAAGGCTGTTGAATACTAATTAAATCTGAAAGGTACTTAGGTGATAGGCCATGCCAAATTTTAAAAGTTATCAAGAGTATCTTATAATGTATCCTGGAGCGCACTGGTAACCAATGTAATTCTGCGAGTAGAGGTGTTATATGACGGAACTTGTGCGCGCGATATATGTCTTGCACTCGCATTCATAACACGTTGCAATTTCATAGTCTGATATTCAGGGATTCCATATAGAAGGCTATTACAATAATCCAATCTACTACTGATAAAAGCATATTGAACTAATTTCTCAGTTGATTCTCTGGATAAATATTTCCTAATACGACGTATATTGTATAAATAATAGAAAGCGCTGCTACAAGTCTTTGTAATGTGAGTTCCCATATCTAGATGCGTATCGAACCATGTGCCTAACTTGCGCGCAGAGGCTACAAGAAAGATTTCAGTCTGCCCAATCTTGATGCTTTGGATTGAAACTTTTGAGAGCTGCTGACAAGTACCTATAATCAGGAACTCAGTCTTGTCATCATTGAGCATCAGCTGATCCTCCCTCATCCATGCTCGGACATCGCAGATACACTTCTGCATGGCTGATACAGCTTCGACTTCACTGGAAGAGTCAGAGGGCGTAACTGACAAATACAACCGTGTATCGTCCACATAAGTATGAACGGACGGCAGATGGTGCTTTGGGATCTGGAACACCTTAATCACGTAGATTGTAAATAAAAGCGGGCCCAGGCACGACCCTTGAGGAACTCCACACTTCAAATCAACGGCTTTGAGAGAGTTCCGTTGATAGACACTTGCTGCGATCTGCCCTTAAGGTAACTCTCAAACCATGAAAGTACTTTCCCCCGCAATCCAGTTGTTGATCTCAATCGTTCCAGAAGGATCTCATGTTCGACGGTGTCGAATGCAGAGCTTAAGTCGAGAAGCACCAGCAGCGTAACTTGACCTTTATCCATCGCCATTAGGAGATCGTTCTTCACCTTGAGTAGTGCGGTCTCAGTGCTATGATGTTGGCGGTAAGCACTTTGCAATTCTGGAAACAAGCGATTGACTAGCATGTACTCCTGTAATTGTACTGCAACCGTTTTCTCTGTGAGTTTGGACGTGAACTGTAAATTACTCACAGGCCGAAAGTTCTTGTTTATCAATTGAAGACCAGATTTGTTGAGCAGAGGATGTACTACTGCCCTTTTCCAGTCATCTGCAAAGTAACCATGTTCTAGTGATATGTTCACCATCCCACTAATCACTGGAAGTAACTCCTCTATGCAAACCAACAGGATGGATGACGGAAGAGGATCAAGAGTACATGTCTTCATAGAAGCCACACCATCTTCCTTACAGCCTCTTCGGAGAAGAGAGGCTGAACTCTGATAGCGTGACAACGTCATCACTACTCGATGAACCGTGAGGCGCCCGCTCAGTAACCGCAGGAGAGACCATGTCACCAGCTAGCTTTTATCTAATAGCCACTATTTTATGGATGAAGTATTCACTATCTCATTTGCAAATATGATAAAAGGCAGATTTACAAACATTGTTTACATGGGGAAGCATTGACATAGTGGTATCGAAGATACCGCCAATGTTTCTTGCATGTGGAGAGGGCTTGATTATGTCAGTTCCAAAGCGAGGGGTTAGGGATTGTTGTGGATTATACTTTGAGAATAAGTAGAGAAGCTCGGTCTTGTCTTTGTTTAGTTTTAGTCTCTTGATGGACATCCACTTATCAATGTCGGACAGGCATTCCTCAGTCTTAGTGATACTGTTGGCTAATTCCATGTCGTTGTTTGTAGAGAAAGAAATATACAATTGAGTGTCATCGGCGTGAAAGTGAAATTGCATTTCGTGGAATCGTAGAATGTCGGCCAGTGGTGCTGTGTAGAGTACATACAGAATCGGTCCAAGGACAGAACCTTGAGGTACACCGCAAATGAGCTTGCGAGACTACGATCTACACCCTTCGATTAACACAAATTGCGAGTGATTAGTAAGATAGGGGAGTAACCATTCAAGAGCTATGCCAGAGATAGAGTATATAGAGTGCAATCTTATAAGGAGGATATCGTGATCCACAGTGTCGAAGGCAGCAGACAGGTCTAACGGTAGAAGCATAACAAAGTGACGTTTATCAATAGCAACCAAAATGTCATTATGAACGCGCACAAGGGCAGGTTTCACAACTGAGGAAAGGTTTATAGGCAGATTGTAGCGGCTTATTCAGCTGGTTAGCTCCTAAATGTTTTTGAAGACGTACTGCGACGACCGTTTCAATAATTTTTGAGATTACCTTGAGCTTTGAAATAGGTCTGTAGTTTGCAAGAACTCCATGATCTAAGTTGGCTTTTTTAAGTAGTGGAGATAGAACAGCAGTTTTCAAATGGTATAAAACTCTGGTTATTGACCTGATTTGTCAATTTAGTCGCGTTGTTATTGGTCGTCTGTCAGTTAAGCCGTAATGTTATTGGCCATGAAGACTCGTAATGTCATTGGTGCGTTTCGATCCGTCTTTTGTCACAGTTAAACAGTCGATTTTTGTTAGCCAAATTGTCAGTTGTCCAGTCATTCTCCTGAAGTTAGTTTTGCTTGAGTGCGTCAATAAGTCGTTTGTACGGTGCCCGTATCTGACTTCTCTGACAAGAAGCTGCTACATGACTCAGTACATCCCATGATCAATGTTCTCGTAGACATTCACATTCTCACAATGTTCACAGGGATTTTCAGAGGGAAACGTGGTGGTCTAGGGTATTGCTTTCTGTTTCCTTACTATCGTTTTCAGTGTAGTTGTCGAACACGTGGATGTCTTCGGTTTCAATGTCATTCGCAGAAGCTATCTCTTCTCCCTCTTCTTTTCTATCCGATGAACTTTCCACCTTATACCCTCGTTCTCGGGAGTATTTTCTCCATTTTGGTAGCGATATTATAGACTTTTAGATTCTAGGAAGAGAACGACTAGGAGTTACCAGATTTCACTTAACGTAATTCCCTTGTTTTGCACTGCGCACCCTCTACTGCGCATAACATTGCGACATCCAAGATGGCAGCGGTTCTTCCCAATAGCGCGAAAAGAATAAACAAGGGCTGCTTTTGCAGAGCTAAAGCTTTTATGCGCAATAATAATGCCGCCGATCGGCTGACAGCTTCCTGGTTTGCTATCGAAAAACAAGAAACTGAAAGAAATGTGCGTGATCCCGGACTCTGCAGTGGTTTTTCACTTCTCGGCCGTCGAGTTGTGGAATTACTAATAATGTCCTGGCTTCGGCTTCGGATTATGGGGGCTGTGAAGCCTGTGTGACAGCTCCACGGCTCTCTAACTGCATTAACGAGCCAGTATCTGGCCTGGGGTCGCTACTGTACATATGTTGTTCAAACTCCGAGAGTGGAGAGACGAATATTTGTGGAACAAATAAGGCCCACCGTAGCACCAGAACCACGAGAGACCAATCTTTGATGTAAACACGAAGTTTGCTGCTGAATTTACATTTTTCTGTGTATAGAAACCAAACAAGCGAACATATGAAGAATAGGAATCAATAGCCTTTTCTTCAAGTTTCTTTGTCAAGCATTATTGTGCAAAAGCAAAAAAAACCAAACCCTAGCTCACTGACTTACCTCATTCCTTTGTATTTACTGTACCCTTTTCAAGTTTGAATTTCTGCGTTGGCGATATCAAACATATAAAAGCAACCGAAACAAGCTTGATCTCGAGTGCACACTTCGAACACGATGGGCGTTATTTTGTATCTCGCCCAAGTCACCGCCGCGCAAATTATTCATCCTGACTGCGATCTCAAAACCATGTCCACCTTTCGCAGCAGTTTGTGAGGAAACAAGCATAGCGACGCCCGATTTTTTCCCCCAGTTATTTGCTAAGAACAGGCTAATAAAGAATATATTTGAAGAAGAAAAAAGTTTGATAGTAGAACATGATTTTTTTTTGGAAAATAGTTTCGTATTTGGTGTAATTGGGTCAAGGCGAGGACTTCAAGCTAACCACGGAACCATCAGAAAAAGTGTAATATCCCCACAACCAGGCAATCAAAAACGATTTAAATGAAGTAATGAATGCTGCTTATTTGAATAAAAGAAGCTTTAAGTTCAAGATAAAATTTTATGTGTTGTAAGTAACAAAGACTTAATTCTGTAAGAAGGGGTTTCGAATGTTTAACGCGCGACTAGTAAATATACCGCAGTTTAAGAGCCTGGTGACGCGTAAACAAGTACGGTGACCCCATCTTTTTATTGCATTTTTTTAATGTTCATATCATGAATGTTGATCGTGCCAAGTTTCAAGAAAGTTTGATAGTAGAACAATTTCAAGGGAATTGCCTTTAAGTGTTTTCGCGTATTCTCAAATAATAGGCAACCCGGATAGCCTCATTGTACATCTTTTTCACCAAACAAAATTAGCACTGTTTTCTTTATTGAAAGAGGTTAAACTATCTCCCAGCAACAAAATAATTCAACCTGTAACACCTTC
>OZ037993.1:52568889-52601389 GCA_964035705.1 Porites rus
ATTTCATTCATCATTTTTATTTTGTAATTATTATTTTTATAAATTACTGTTATTGACTCCTTTTTCTTACAACTTTCTTGCTCGATTGTCTTGTAACTGAAAAGCCCTTTTAGGAAGTTGAAATAAAAGTATCTATGTATGTAACTGTAATTAATTAGCTAATTTATGGCGGAGCTTCACGTTCGCGCACGCGAGCGGAGCCCATACCTAAGGATATCTGGTAATCTATCTATCCGAGAAATTTTGTTAATCACGCGACCGAGTAACCGTAGGCCCATCCACCCGCCCGTCCGTACCACAGGGAGACCAAAATGTGAAATGTCTTATTTTCTAGCTAGTGTGGGAGCCTGTAACCTGTTTTTAACCTGCATGATGATAGACATCCATATTATGGTCAATTGACAGGTGTCAAAACACGGTATCTGCTTACCAGTGTCACATAACCTTATCGCCAGCTCAGATGCCAAATCATGGAGGTCGCGTGTTTTTTAAAGTTTTCCCCTGACCAGTTATTAGCTATTAAATGATTGCGGACTCAAGTTTTGTTTTGTAGTCATATGGTTTTTCTGTAAAGTTAAGTACTTTTAATAGTTTTGTGGTCTTTTCAATAGTGTAAGGTCCATTGTCTGCAGTAAAGTGAAAATGCATAAACGGTAGCTTCACTGTTGGCTTTTGGCTAAATATATATATATTCGAAATGTGGTGGTGGCAGGGGAAAACAAGAGAAATGTGGTGATGGAGGAAAACTAAGCAAAAAAATCTTTTAGTGGTAGAAAGAGCCAGTTTGCTTTCATCGTCTTACCATGTACAATTTTCGCGCCAAGAATCAGTGAACCGGAACCATGACTATAAGCTGTCTATAATAGACGATGACAGCGGCAGGAAATTGATCGTTCATGCTTACTATACGGCTCAGTGATGTTAATTCACAAGCTTATTCCTTCAACAACATGAATCAACCAATGGAAACTCTTCTTAGCTTCAAGTAGACCAATCAAAAACCAAGACTGAGTCATTGCCCTAAAATTACAAGAAAATCTTTCAAACCGGTTAAAGAGCATAAGAACATGACCAACAGGTTCAACCGGTCAAGGTTAGGTGAGACTATTGTTTCTATTGTATTAGAAATAAACAAAAGGGAAGATAATGAGATTCCACCCATTTTATTCATGACATAAAGACAATAAGCTATGACGTCAGACGTTAAGGTATTCCCCCTCAAATAAAGATTCCTCCCTTAAGAGGTCGATTCGGTCCTTACTATACTGCTAAACCAGAAAATAACTCATCTACAAGAAAAGAATACAACAAATAAACTCGAAAGAGAGTTAATTTATGTATGCAAAGACAAACGAATATTATCCATTAGTGGTGAAAATAAAAACCTTTTTTGTGATAAAAGGTTTAAAATTTGTATTTTTGCTGTTAATTTTACCTTCTTTTAACCTTAGGTTCATGTGCTCTTCGCCCAGGCAGTGTTGCTGGTGGAGGAGCCATTGAAATTGTAGCAGATAAAGGATGCATAACCATAAGTATTAACAAAAATTCTTTGTAAACTATTTATAAATATGTAACTTGTTAACAACGCAGAACCCTAAAAGGCTGAAACGTGCTCAAGAAAAAGATAAGTCTGATGACAACTGCTACAGGAGCAGCGATAGTGCCCGGCTTCCCACAAGAACCATAATTCCGGAGGACCTTGTAATTGAGTGTATTCTCTATAACTCATTTTCCTGATTTCTATGCAACAAGGCTAATCTTTTACTCAGAAACTGTGTTTTAATCGTCCTAACATCCTGTATCTATCTCAGTCTTAAAACTATTCCTTGAAGAACATTCTTAAATGACCCAACAAGCAGAAACTCAATATTTCATTATAAGTCCTTTCAGATCACGCCACGCCTTCAGGAAATAAATTTATTTTCTTTTATCATTTGTTTTCTTATTTATTGATAAGGAATATATTTCCTCGATGACAAATTTTATTTCAATACTTTTTAGATGCAGTCATCAGAGCTTCAGCTCAGAGTGAAACAGTCGAATCATGTTCTGGTGGATCTGGTGGACTTATTCGTCTTAACGCTTCTCATGTTATCCATGACTTTAATGTGTAGATTAGAGTTACTCGTTATTTTCTTGACTTGTTTTTTCTTTTGACAGCAGGGTTCCCAAAGGCAAAGTTTGACTCTAGCTGTATCTACAACAGTCTGCAAAATTTGCAGTTATTTTTTTTTAAATAGCAGCGAAGTTTGACTAGGTGTAACTACGGGACAGCCTACTTCGCAGTTACCGTAAAACACTTATGTAAAAGCCACATCCCCAACTTTTTAATAAAAGAGCGATTCTCCTCTGTATTTAAAAGGCATGCGTTCGTCATGGATGATGACTTTACACAATAGGAGAAGTTCGACTCTGTATGAATGGCAAAGTCTCTTGCCTTGGCAAACTTAAGCTGTCTCAAGTAACAAACAAAAGAATAGAAATCAATAGGGGAGGCCTTTTTATTACACGCGCACAACGATCTCTTGAATCTCTGCTGCTTCTTCAAACTTCGACATCTATTTTCCAACGGAGTCTTAAGGATGTTCGGAGGCTGAATTATCAACACTTGCATACGGAATGGGTTTGGTCGGTTAGGGTAGCGGTAGAGACGTGAACACAAACTTTGCTCGGGCTTTTTTTTTTGAAAAGCAACCAATAAATACGACGAGCACTTAACAGAGCAGTTTTTAAGGTTGGTGAAGTCATGCCGCAAAAGTACACTGATAGAGTGAAGCCACTATGATTCTAAAAGCTATCAAATGGTAAGCACCCCATGCTACATAGTTTTTTTTTTTCGATTCCTCAAAACTACTACTCCTAATTTTCAATTTTGTCTTCACGAATTTTGCAACCCCTTTTTTGAATAAAACTCTCATAGATGCTTATTCCACATTGGTCTAGATAGCAGCAACAATATAGATAGTCGTATAAACATAACAACTTTCTTTAATTTTCTAGACATGTTTAGACGGTACATCCGTCATCTTCAGTGTTACATATTTTGAAATCGCCGTTGAATTTAAAGCGCGCGCGATCTTACAAAGTTCGTTACATTGCGTTGTCAATATTGCGTACTAAAACAAAGTTAAATGAGTGACGCTTAGTTCTTTACAGGGAGAGAGTCAGGTTAATGTGTTTCACCTGCTGGTTGAGATCGGGCTTCTCCCATTTTATAAACATGGATTCCTTAAGCTTCACTTGGTACTTAGTGGCTGCAGAGTCCAGGATCTCGAAGCAATCCGGTGTGCAGGATGCTCTACAAAACTCTGAACACCTGCAGATGTTTAAAAACGTTCGAAGACCTGTCTGAAAGTAAGTGCTCGCGCACTCGTGTGGAGAAGTGTCGACTGGTTTCACCAACATAAAAGGCATTACAACTTACGCACGAAAATTTATAGACCACACGCGTGCGTAGCCCCTCAGGGACAGCATCTTTCACATTAAAAAGATTCCTGACTTTGAAAGTAGTAAAAACTAACCTTAAATCAATAGGTTTACATAACCGGTTAGCAAGTTTGCGTATACTCCTCTGTGCCGTGACTGAGAAGTGCCCAACGTAAGGGATTTTAAAGAAGAACTTAGGCGTTTCCTGGGGCTCGACTCCTGAATAGGGCTGTGTTTTCCCTCCCTTGACTGCTGTCTGAATATATTTAGAAATATATTTGTTGATAAGGTTTTCAGGGAAGAGATTCCTCCGCAGAATGACAGACAATTTTTGAAGGTCAGTATGGAACCCCATCCAAGTGTTGTTTATCTTAAAAGTTCTATGAATCAAGGTTTTGATCAACCCCAATTTGTAGGCAAAGGGACAAAAACTCAGATAACTGGTGAGCAGACCTGTGAAAGTCTTTTTCCGGTAAACGGTGGTTGCACTTTGGTGTGGGTCAGTGTTGTTGATTAGAACATCTAGGAAAGGTGGAACATGGTCAGTTTCCCGCTCCATTGTAAAGCGTATATTGGGGTGTTGATTGTTGATGTAATTGAAGAAAAGGGTTGCATCCCGTTCAGAGTGGAAAAGGCAAAATGTATCGTCTACGTAGCGGCGATAGAATAATACCTCTGAATCCCCGTATTGATCCAACCATATATTCTCATGGTGACCCATAAAGAGATTGGCGAGAACAGGGGCAAAGTGCAAAGTGCAAAGTACAAAGTGTTTATAAAATGGGAGAAGCCCGATCTCAACCAGCAGGTGAAACACATTAACCTGACTCTCTCCCTGTAAAGAACTAAGCGTCACTCATTTAACTTTGTTTTAGTACGCAATATTGACAACGCAATGTAACGAACTTTGTAAGATCGCGCGCGCTTTAAATTCAACGGCGATTTCAAAATATGTAACACTGAAGATGACGGATGTACCGTCGAAACATGTCTGGAAAATTAAAGAAAGTTGTTATGTTTATACGACTATTTATTCCACATTCTAGTAAAAAACATTATAGAGTCCCTCTTATGAGAAAGTTCCATCTTATCTCAGATAGTGGGTTTGGAAATATTTAGGTGTTACCTTGCTCTACTCCTACGAAGGAGAACAAGTGTTGAAATATGATCTATTTATAACTCAGAAACGAAATGATTTAAACTTCGCCTTTATAAAGGAATTATAAGTTGCTAAATTTGGAGGTATGTAACGTCATTCTCAGGGTAGGAACTTGCCTAGTCCCTAGGCCTCATTATTATGCGCGGCCGATGCGTTTCGGGTCACGTGGTCCGAGAAAGTTTTTGAGGCCTAGACAAACTCGGAGAAGTAAGACATTTTGTCTCACTTGGGGCGGAGCTTTTGGAAGCGAGCGAGCTGTCAATTACTTTTCCATGCTGATGAAAGATGTCCAGCAGCCATGGAGAGTACAGAACCGAGCATTTTTATTCTATGCTCGTTTTCATTGTCGAACGGCCATTGGCCTTTCTTTTTCATTTATCTCATTAAACTAATTTGAACTTTATTTCATCTCAAAAACTATTTGTAGGCTAAGCAAAACAGCGTCGCAAAAAAATTATTTGATCAAGAATCGGAAGGTAAGCTAAAGAAAGTGTATATTTATTCTTGGATAGGAAAAGCTATCTTTCGTTTCTCTATTTTCGCTTGCTCCTATAAATTTCTCGTTATCATTTCACTTCGAAATGTTTTATGTAATTTAATTTTTGGATTTGGAAACTTATCCGAACTAATCGGACAGGCTGTTGAATTTGGTCTCTAAATTTGGTAGAATGTCAACAAACTACTGTTTCAAATCTTTTTATCAATAAAGAATTATCATTTTAATGGTTCATTTGAAAATGAACTAAAAGAGAAATTTCTTGCACGTTATACAGTAGTATTCTTTCCGATTCAAAGTAATATTTTTGTTCTTTAATAACAAAAACCAGGTTAGTTATTTTTGTAATAGTGTCAATAGTGCCGATCTTTAAGCGAAGGATATTCTCACGCGCAAGTTATTTATAGATTATTCAGTTGAACGTGTGAAATTTCAAAAATGCTCACGCATGCGCACTCCGAGATTGTCTAGGCGTCTCTCGGCCGTTCGTCTCGGATACGTCACCGAAATGCATTGACCGAGAGGGCCTGGAAAGACGCCGTATGGGGACTAGGTAAGGTAGGAACAAGGTTAGAGAGTATGTCTGCGATCTAGTTGGAAATCGAAAAATCCGAACACTCGGATCCAAAAACCGATGTTGCTTTTTGGAGATATGAAAAGACACTAAGGATCGATCCAAAGTTACGGTTTTTGAACTTTTTACTTGTCGCCTGATTTTGTACCTAATCTGACCATGATTTTCATTGCTCTATTTTCTTCAGGTCGAACTAAAGGAGCAAGCAAAACTCATTGTTGATGGAGGAAATGGAAAAAGAGGATCAGGGGCAGTTTTTAGTTTGGGTGGTGGGGCAGGTGGAATCATACAGATCATATCAGCTGCTGGTCACCTGTCCCCTGAAGCTTTATCTCTAAAACGAGGCACTTTAGTTGGGGCGTGCACTCCAGAGGCAGAACATGGATATTATTTTATAGCAGGTAATTTCCTATTGCGTATTATCCAGAAATGCATGCCGAATTAAAGGAGCAACGAAAACTCATTGTTGATGGAGGAAATGGAAAGTTACGATCAGGGGCAGCTTCCGGTGTGGGTGGTGAAGCTGGTGGAACTAGATAATATGACGTGCTGGTCGCTTGCCCGTTAACGCTCTATCTCTGAGACGAGGCACAAAAGTTGAGACATGCAGAGACCAACGAACATGCATTGGATATTACTATTTTGTAGGAGGTAATTTCCTTTAGCGGACTATCCAGAAATGTATACTCCCTGTTTGTCCCTTACCAGATCAGATGAGTGTGTACATGTAGTTGGGCAATACATGAAGCCAATTGCCTCAACTCCAAAATCGCGGGGGGGGGGGGGGGGGTGGTGGGGAGGAAGAGAAGGGAAAGGGATCAACGCTGTAAAAGTTTCACCAGTCAATGGAAATCCAAAGCGATCTCAGTGCAACCAAATATTTCACAAATATGACTTGTTATTACCCAGGTTAAAAATCCTGCCACCAAAACCCGCTGGCAAAGCAACATGTTTTCTTGATAAGAAGATTTATTGCAATTGGACGGGTGCGAAAGAAGTTGTCGAATATGTCGGGTGTATTTTCTAAAAGTATACGCGGCTATTTCCTGCCGATATTTGATCATTGCTATTTTGTGTTTTACAATTCTGGTCTGAGAAACCGTCTAAATTATATCCATCCCGCTGCGGACTGGGTTGGGATCCATTTATCTTTAATAACAAATGTATAGAATGTCTGACGAAGTACAAATAAGTAAAGAGACCTAACTGGTTTATCTATTTAATGTCAGATATCTCCAGAGGGGACAATGTAGAGATATATCCTCCTACAAATCCATATAACTGGAGTTCAAGTTCGTCTTTGTCAAGTCCATTACGTTGCTTCAGGGCCACACCCACACACCAAAGTAAGTATCATTCAGTCCATCCTATGTAAATAAAAAAAAAAACAGATTAAGCCATAAGATGGTGATGCTCGGTCCTTTGAACAATTAGTAACAACTTTTAAGTTAAGCCGTTAAGTAAAATATGCCCCTTATTTCCGTTTTCTCTGATTTCGTTGTAAGATTAAGAGTAGATATTTACAAACCTTGGTTCAAAAGTAAATCGTGCCAGTTACATACAAGTAGTGGTAGAGGGTCATTTTACGCCATTTTGGTGCCATAAGTATAGGTATAGGTATAGGGGTGCGTTCGATTGGGAAATCTGGATTTAGATTTTAAAATCCGGATTTCGGATTTGCAAACGAACGCGAAATCCGAAAACGGATTTCAACGCTGAGATATCTGTTTTTGGATTTTCATTTTTACCGTTCGATTGGGAAATCCGCAAAAGGATTTGAAAAACTGTTCTTAAGAACAGCGGTCTTGCACGCGCACGCATAATTAGCAAAAAGAAGATCGCTGTTCACGAGAATAGTTTTGCAAATCCTTTTTCGGATTTCCCAATCGAACGGTGAAAAGGAAATCCATGAAATCCGGATTTGGATTTCTTAATTGAAATCCACCCTGAAAAAGGATTTCTTGGAGGTGAAATCCGTTTTCAGATTTCGCGTTCGATTGGGAAATCCGGATTTAGATATTGAAAATCTAAATCCGGATTTCCCAATCGAACGCACCCTAGGTAAGTCATTAATATTCTTATAACTTCCTTCATACTAATTCGGTGTAGGTTTGCTAATGACTTGCCCAGACTTGCCCGTTGAGTAACATTAGCCCGGTTTGTAGACCGTTTATTTATTCAAAAAAATTGAAAATAAGAGAAGCGATCACCTAGCAACGCCAGAAACGGCGCTAATAATCGAATAATTATATTAATAAAACATACACACATATATACAAAGTGGAGCTGAAATCTCTCTATTTCAATTGTGTCTGACTATTACAAAACCGTTTTCTCCTTTCTATCTCGAGGAAATAAAAAACTATTTTTAGGTGGCTCCCTAGAGTAAATTGGCCGTGCGCAGCCTGAACACTAGTATGGCGCGAGCTTTAAAATCCGCGCGACGTCCACGCAAAAAATTAAAACATGCCCTCTCAGTTTCGAAATATTTCCCCAAAAAAGACTTAATTAACTTTCTGTTGAAACTCACTGTGCAAAAAGTTTGATTAGTGTAGGTCAGACATTTATGAGAGGAGACAATAGGGCCATTTATACGAGGAAAAATAAGGCGAGTCTTACATAAGACGCGTCTTATTTAAGACGCGAACTTTCCGTATAAACGGCACATTTCGTCTAAAATAAGACGCGGCTTAGCTAAGACGTTTCTTATTACATAAGACATGCTCGTATAAATGGTACAGTTCGCGTCTTATGTAAGAGGCGTCTTATTTTTCCTCGTATAAATGGCCTTAATGTTACACCGGTTACAAGTCACTATAGATCTCCATAACAGTAAATTGTATGTAAAAACAAAGCAGAAATTTTCCAAAGACATCAATTCTTTCGCTTCAAAAGTACACAAACGTTAAATAGTCGAAGTAAATGGTGAGTGGAAACTTTACTTAGAAAACAAAGAAGTAAGTACACTAGCCCAGAAAGAATCAATGTTGCTGTTTCTGGCCTTCGGTTCACGGTCAGTGGAAAGATCTGAAAGATCGAGCCAATTCCCGAACAAACACTGAAGATTGTCTTCATTGGCGGAGCTCATCGGTCACTTTATTTCTCTTACATTTGATTTGATTTAAGTAATTCTAGAAGTGGCTTTAAGACAAGATTACAGAGAGTGTAGTTTTTGTTTTGTTTTGCCGACTCTATCACAGTGTTTAAAAAACTTATCAGAAAAAAGGTTTCCCACTTAACTTGCATCCTAATCGAAGGAACTTTTCCATCGACGAACCAACATCCATGTAGTTTTGGCAAGATTTCCGATTTCCGATTTGTTAAAATCTGTAAGAGCTAAATTCCTCCATAAAGAAAAATTACAAATTTCAAAATATTGGCAAAACCGTCTAAACGACCCCATGTTTTTTCCACTTTAAAATGTTTAGCAAGGCTTTAACCAAGCACGGTTTCAAGAAAATATTCCTCAAGAGCTTCTAAAATATCTGAAGCAGCAAACTCTTTCGCGTGTCCTGCTTCTTCCAGCTATGCAAGAAATACAGGGCAACATGGACGACGTGTTTTCTCGAAACGATCTTCGGGACGATGAAAAAGCTCGTAAGCGATATTTTCAGATGCAAAACAGATACCTGGCTTTTAAAGAACAATTAAATACAAGAACACGACCCTAAGAAATAATCAGCGGTGTTCCACACTTAACATCAAGCAGACATGATTCTACGACAGCAACGACAGCATTCTCCACTCCCCTCAACCCCTTCAACGCAACAGCGGAATTAACATAAGTGGCTACCCCACCACCATCCTTAAATCCTGCTTTCCTGACCCCTCCTCCCACAGTGGAAACCCCATCACAACAAGGCCCGAAGCGCAAAAGGCATCAGATTCAATTGTTAAACTATTTGGATGATCATAATGCCCATGGCAAACAGAGGAAACGAAATCGGCCTAAGAAATTTCGAGTCAAACCTTACCAGTACTCTATAGGCGAAAAAGAGGAGTATTGATTTCCATCCCTTTCAAATCGCTGTGTGTTTTACTCTTTTTGTTATTGTTTTTTAATAACGTTTTTTAAACGGTCTCTCTTGTGTGGTTTTATTACTTGGGTTTATTAGTCGCCTGTTTCCATTATAAAAATAAGTCAAGGTCCTTCCTTGGGGTTTTTACTGTAGAGCTAATCTGTATGCAACTGTGGACTTGTTAACTCGCATAATTAACTAACGAACGGCGCGTGAAACTACAAGACTAATAGTTTTTCATTTCCTCGAGATAGGAAGAAGAAAACGGTTCTGTAATAGTCAGACAAAATTGAAATAGAGAGTTTTCAGCTCCACTTTGTGTATATGTGTGTATATTTTGTGAATATATCCGATTTTTTGCATTAAATAAGAAGACATATGCCGTTTCTCGCGTTGCTATATGATCCCTTCTCTTATTTCAACTTTTTAATAAACGGTCCGACAAAAGGGGCTCAAGTTACTTAACGGGCAAGTCTGAGCAAGCCTATTCTATCTATTCAATGAATAAGAGAGACGCTCATTAGTAAACCTAGTAAACAGAAGGGGCTCACGAATAAAAGATTGAGAAGAGAATTAAGTTCAATTTACTGGTAAGACGCACGTGAAGTAACTTGACTGATTCTTTTTACCTCAACCAAATTGCAGCATCGTCCACATTTCTTGCAATCTCATCTACAACATCCACCTACACTGGTTCAACTGCAAGTTGTACTTCATCTCAAGCAGTACCCACAACACCAGGTATGAACTCAACTGTTTACATTTATTTACAAATCCATCGCATCACTGTGTGACCTCAATATACACATATACATACAATTGTCCTGCAGGTCAAAGAAAGAGTCAATAGATAAAATGCTGCAAAATAATATGATTAATTAAAAAACAAAAGGGGCTCATGAGTAAAAGATTGAGAATTAAGCTCAATTTACTGGTAAGAAGCACGTGGAGTAATTTGACTGATCTTTTTACCTCAACCATACTGCAGCATCTTTCACATTTTTTGCAATTTGCCAATACCGTTCATTGATCTTGTTTACTTTCAGAAGTCTATATTGTTGTTTTTGTTGTCGTTGTTGTTGTTAGTGTCGTTATCGTTACAATTGTTATCGTCTCAGTCACAGAACAATTACTGTTAGAATCCAATGATAAATTTATTCCTTAATCCTGTAGGGCGTTTTCACTTAATGTCACGTCCGCCATATCGGTGTCCCAAAATAATGAAACGACAGCCATGTTTGTGTCGCAAACCAGCCCTTTAATTGACTGTTGAACCTTTTCCGTAAAACGTTCGTTTGGTCCAGTAATTTCCATACCCGCTGGCCACGTCGCGGATTGAAAACGCTCTATTGGCGAATCTTTGTGTACATTTAATGCCTCATTAACTTATCCTTATCATACATCTTCTCAAGGTATTAAATACCATATCTGAATTCTATTAGTCGCATTCCAGAATAAGAATAAAATTAGTGGTACTATGGGTGACTTATTGGTAAACAAACGCACACTCTCACTGTAGGACGATGGACACGTTCAAACGATGCACGAGGTCTAGCCAAGTTTTAATTCTCCACAAACAATATTTAAAAACCATAACAGGAGCATAAAATACAAATGTTAATACTTGTGTAAATGTATATAAATAAATTAATTAATTAATAAGTACAAAGGATGAAAAGTTCTAACCCGGAGTTTCACGCACTAAGCGATGATTAATTGGTGCGTGAAACTCTGAGTTACGACTCGTTATCTTTTCATTTGTATTTCAATTCGCTCTGCATATTTGATGCATTGATCACTCCCAGGGTAGGTGAAACAATATTTCTTATCGTGTGTTCATTTTATTAATTTACATCATAAATAGCGAAATGTATTATTCAACCATCTGAAGGACAAAGTCTCAATACAACGTTCCACATTAACTGCTCTAGCTGGACTTCTTCCTGTTCAAGTCCTTCAGCATACGAATTCCAGTACACGCTTCAAAATGGTCTTCATGGCATACTATATAAAGGGAATATGAGCAGCTTCCGTACGATACTAATCCATGGCATTTCTAACATAACTACGACAATCCATTTTGTAAATGGAACAACAATAAAACAGGAATTGAATGTCTTGGTAAGGACTGTATAGAGTGACGGTAATGTCTGATCAAGGTGTGGCTTTTGTGAATTATGGACTCGATATGTATATGAATACTAAATGTAAGATCACAGTTATGAACTGAAGTACACACTACTAACTCCGCGGTATGGACAGTACCGTATATCACCCCGGCAGTGCAACGTGGCAGACATGGACAGCTGTTTCGTTCTTGTTACGTCTCATCAGCATGGCACAGCCAGCACGGTCTCACTTTTACCCCCGCTCATTGACTCGACGGCTATGACATGCTGATGTGCCCTAATAAGGCAGAAACAGCTGTCCATGGCTGCCACTGCCTGCGTGATATGGTTTTGCGCATGCGTAAGGTACTGGCCATACCGCAGAGTTGGTGCGTGTGCTTAAGTGCATAATTTGATTGTTAACTAATTACCTTCAGAATGGGGCGACAAACATCTCTAAGATTTATAAGTATTATTTTACCTAGAATCATGGATAACGGAGACCCTTAGTCATGTCAAACATCTTAGGAACCCTTCCAGCCCTGATAAAAAATAAGGGGCTCAGTGCGGTCAGCAATTAGAAAAAGCACTAAATGAACAGAACTATCCTACTTCCATTAACTAGAGAAGACTCGTCCACAGGTCGCTTTTTTGATCGACGTTGACTTAGCCAAAAGGGTTTTAAAAGACTCTTTGTACTAAGCAGCAAATTGATACAGTCATGTCTCAAGGGTTCCTTTTTGGCCGCTACCCTGAACATTTACATTATAATGCGGTATTCGATTTCACATTTAAATGATATGTAAATTCCTGAAACAAAAAGTTTTATTCCCGAATGGTTTGAATTAGGTACAACATTGAGTTGCCCGAATAGATCTATTGAATAGAAAACAATGGATTGTTAAAAGGCCAAATCAACAGCTACTTCGAGGAAAAATAATGTTACAGTTACAATGAATTTCATTAAAAAATAAATCTAAAAACACTATTTTATCATTTACTAGATTCGACCATCCTCTCCACAAAAATGCGATGAATGGATTAGGAAGTTAAACCAGAGCGGGAATGCAAGTTTGGTTCTTCTGGTGATGGTAGAACGTTTGACATCTAGTTACACAGATGTCAAAAAATGTCACAAGGTTAGAGAGAAATCTGTTCTATTTACGGAAAATGTTCAAAATAGATGGCTACTTTCTGCCCACGCAGTAAACTGGTACTATCAAAACTCTTGTTTTCGTGTGTCTTGTCTGTACTAACAGCGTCTCCAATAAGGTTAACGTGCTTTAATCCTGCCAACCAGCTTGTAGAAGGACAGTATAAAACCGTGGTTTCCGAAGGGATCAGTTTTTTAAATGACTTTTCATATAGCACAACAAAGACATTCATATTTAATCCAGTACTGAAAAGCAAAGTAGTGGTCAATATTTTCGACTACCACTGACGTCAAAGGTTTTGCTATGTTGCCCGATCAGAGTCTCCGTTTTAGAGAAACGAGGGGGGGGGGGGGGGCGCTCTTGGGGAGAGTTCCAGCTATATCATAGAAAATTCTCTAATAGTTATTGTCTTCTGTTTTGTTTTAATTCAAACTGTAATCGTCTTCTTTCACAGATTAAAACGCCAATTTTTGATTTTCTTTCAAGACAAAAACTGGAAACTATCAACGATGTTCTTTCGATTTCATTGCTTATTGGTTCCATAGTTGATCGGCTGGAAATAATTTCGACTGATTTCGTTGTAAGTTATCATTTTATTTTATTAACTGACAGATAACAGTGGAAATACTAAGTAGGTCCCTCTAGAACATGTTTATTGTGGGCAGATTGAGGAATATAATTTTTCCACTGAATAAAAGAGTGTATTGTGGGGGAATCTCATTACCTTGCAGGGAATACATAATACCGATGACGTCATAGCCTGTCTTTCTTTATCTCATGAACAAAATGCGCGGAAATCTTATTTAAGAAATCCGCCCTATCCTTCAACGAAGTACATTAATTTATTATCCTACTTCTACTTCATAGAATTACTGTCAACGGGCGCCAACCAAAAATTCCTTTAAATTCCCATTTCGGCCAATTCATTTCAACTTGACTGTGTTCTAGTATTTTTCAACTATTGAAATTTTTGCAGGTATTGCATATGACTTTGCAAAAACTGGTTGCAAATGTGCGCGAACGGTATAGAGCAACTACATCAAAATCTGGCTCAACTTTGACTCTGCTGACGAAAAACAAAATTTACAGCATTGGAAAACTATTGACGATAAGTTCAAGAGATGTTCATTTCACAAATCAAGACAAGCCCTTACAGAAAATGGTATGCAGTCACATTAAGTTTTGTCTTTGAAGACAAATTCTTAAAAATTATTCAGAGGGAGACCTTGCTATAGTGCATGCAACAACGCGATTGATTTGTTAAGTCGCGTTTTTGAAACTCTCTTCAGCAAAATCTTGCTTACACATCCACTTTGCGGACTCTTTGACTACCTCTGTATCACCAATCATTAACAGATTTGAGTGTGCGTTGAGTCGGAAACATTTCCAACGTAGCGTTAACTTTGCGCAACTTATCAGAGAGTAAAAGAGGGAAAAGATACTTGCAAATGACCTCTGGATAAGTTAAGACTTGTCAAGCTGATAGCTCAGCAGCTCATGCGTCCGTGATTCCGCCGACTAAACGGAAAGATAAACCTAAGATAAACACACCCTCCACCTCTATGAAAGTAATTTTTTTCTAGGTGACACTATCCTCACGTATCCTCGATCAAGAGGCGCCCCAATACAATCAAAACATTGAAAACCCTTTTTTACTTCTCTTTTCAATCAAGGGTCGGGAAAACATCGTCTTATACATTTGTTGACCTAACTGCCAACATTTATTACGCGAGTCTCTGCTCAATTTGCGCGTCCTTGGGAGCGCTTTCTTATCTTCACCTAGGTAATTTATTTTCTAATTTTGTTTATATTCCCTCCTCAGAAAATCAACACTAGCAAAAAAATCCTATCTTTGAAGAGTCATATGATTGAAGGATTTCGCCTATCATTGAAAAAGCGCCCAGGAAACATGTCTTTCACATCGAAATATCTTAGCATAACGGTGGTTTCTATACGAAAAAAAGACATTCTCCATGGTTACAGACTTAATGCACATAGAAGCAGCTTTATAATCCCTGATCTCAACAAAGTCTTGAGCAGAATGAACGACAACTACGTTCTGTTTTTAGAGGTACGATAAATCCACCTTCCGTATTGTCACTATATTTTTGTCATTGTTGGCCAGGGTTGAATGTGTTGTGAGCTGTAGTGGCATATGGAAAAATTTCATTATTTGAAGGAAACAATAACTTGGTATTAACTTTACAGGGGAGCCTATTCGACAACTATGTTGGTTATTTAAGACAGACTGGCGCACGTATTTATTAATTAGATCAAATCACAGATTCGATCTACTAAAATGGTTTCTCTTATACTAGTTGATGATGAAGACGATGATGATGATGATGATGATGATGATGATGATGATTATTATTATTATTATTATTATTGCTTGTATGATCAAATTTATAGTTTACCGTATAGTCTTTTTATGGTGAACGTTCCTCTCCTAGATGTGGAGTACACCCTTCAATCCCTTTACTTGGGATAAAAGCACCAAAAGGGTAACAACAGATGTGGCGAGTTTAGATGTTCGTGATGCGGAAGGGAAAAAGATCCTCATTTCTGGTCTGACACCAGAAGTCATTATTTTACTACCTCAGAATCGACAGACACGTCATTCAGTAAACGTTTCTTTCGGAGCAGATAGAACTCTCAGACATCACAAAATAGAAACTCTGTTTGAAAATTCCATGGTTAAAATCTGGATAATCCTTGAAGAAAGTGACGTTGCCGTCTGCTCCATAATAGTAGCAGAACCTCTTAGGACTTCTCCGCCCCTCGAATGCAAGCGGGTACGTGGTGCTTGGCTCAACAGCAGAAGAATCACATGTGAGGGAAAAAATCAAATAAAAATCTCTTTTACGGCATTCGATCCTGGATATTATGTTCTCTATATTGACTTCAAAGCCGTTACAGAAAGTTCTGGAAACGTTGATGAATGGGAGGGTAATGACAACGGATGTGTCAAGATCAGACAACCTCCTTCACGCCCGAAGAAAGCGAAAGTTAGTTACACTTTTGAAGTGAGCGAATCCACTTGTCTCTTTTGGCAACAAATTCAATCTGAATGGAGAACTACTGGATGTAAGGTAAATAAATTATTTTTTTCTTAAAGGGATACAGGCCTTGAGATCGCACTGACCGGACACTATTTGTGCGACTTTGAGAAGCATTTAACTCAACCCGAAATCAAATACGAATACATCTAGAAATCCGCTTAAATCTTGCCTAGTGCTTCGTTAGATCTTCCATATTATAATGAAAACTTTGTCTTTAAGTATTCTTTCATTCACCCTGTATTATTTTATCATATTATTGGTTAGTAGGACGAATCGAGTAGTTTGTGATGTGCAAATCAGCTAAGAAATGGTATTTGTTATTAAGTGATTTATGTTTCCCATTTACTTTTCAAATCGTCTGCCAATCTCCTCTTGATATAATACAATTACAAAACAGAGAAGCCAAGAAGGTTTCACAGAATAGGACTAAAATTATTTCCCTATATTACTACTTTTAAGGCATTGGAAATTATCAAGGACTCTACACTTAAATGCTCTTGCAGTCACTTGACGAGCTTTGCGGGCGGCTTCCTGGTACCACCAAATCAAATCAACTTTGAGCAAGTATATCACGAGTTAACGTCTTCAGAAGAACCTGGCAAATTTCTAGTTTTGGGAACAGTAGTAACATCTTTCCTTGTTTACTTGGTGGTAGTGCTTTTGGCCAGGAGAGCTGACATAAAAGATAGCTCAGTGGTAAGATATTTCCATCCACGATTTAACCAGGTAGCTTAATAAGTTCAACGTAAGGCTTGAAGAGCACTCACTCCTTATGCACTGCTCGCCCTACCATTTAGTGGAGGCAACGGGGCACAGAAGTCGACGTAGCTGGATTTTTCTCTCCGTAGTACCGAGCACATTTGTATATGGCCAAATGGTTTGTCTACCCCATAAGCTTTATTACGCTCGACCAAACGAGACCGCAATCCTAATCTCCAGCCTGCTAATATGCATGATATGCACAGCACTTATGTAGCCAGCACACATTCGCTTGGACTTCTGGTAAGAATGATTGCAATGCATAAAATGCAATCTGAAGGAGCACGTTTGGACCTTCTATCACTTATAATCTGATGGCTAGCCTGTTCCAGGCGCTCGGATAGTGGAGTGCGGCGCGAAGTAAGAGAGTAGTAAAAAAAGGCGGAGCCCCTAGCCCACCCCCTCCCTGTCTTTTTCTGCTAACATCTCTTTGCACTATCTCCACGACCTGAACGCCTGGAACAGGCTATCTGATGGCATGTGTTTAGATCTTCTATCAACTGAAAGTTACGCAAAGCAGAGCGCTTTGATCTTAGATCGATGAGGCACACACTCCCTACTTGTTGGTTATTAGATTATTTGGATGGTGCGCATACAAACATATAAACAAACCATTACTTTACTCCTGATTTCAGCTGCAAGATAACAAATCCTTAAACGGTGGAACAGTACAATCAGAAGGTTCAACATATCGGATATCCGTAAAGACTGGCGTCTGGCTTGGTGCAGGAACTACTGCCAACGTTTCGTTTATTATACACGGGATTGACGGCAACAGTGGTACTATCAATATATACCAGGACGGTACAGCCGGTTTCAAAACTATTCTTACTCGAGGATCTACACAAACGTTTACAATGACTCTAAAAGAAGACGTAGGAGACATTTATTCTCTACGTATTTGGCATGACAATTCAGGCAAGGACCCTTCGTGGTATTTAGATGAGATAGAAATTACAGATACAAGATCTGGAAACTGTTGGAAATTCATCTTTGAAACATGGCTAAGCCTGGAGGATGAATCGTACACTAACGAAGTTCTTCAAACTCCTCTCCACTCAAATCGCAACATCACAAGAAAAGCCATGAAAGAAATGTTCTCCAATGGCCACCTTTGGTTATCGATCATAACGAAGATTCCAAATGACAGCTTTACCAGAGTTCAAAGACTCTCCTTTTGTTTTGCATTACTTTTATGTACAATGGCTACCAATGCTGCATTTTACTCCTGGGGAGCAAAGTGGCCCCAAAATATTAATTTAGGTCCACTTAAGTTTTCTGCGAGACAGGCGATTGTGAGTATCCAAGCCAACCTTATCCTCTTGCCTTTGCAAGTTGTCATCCTGTTGTTCAAAAACACCTTGGCTCGATTGCAAGGAGAGCGCACACGTCTTTGTTTGATATACATCACTTCTATTTTGATTGCAATTATGACTATTGCATCCGCAGCTTTAACTATTTCATACGGTCTCGTGTGGGGGAAAGACAAAAGCCAAGAATGGATTTCTGCAGTCATCGTCTCTGTCTTTGAAGACATTCTGATTGTGCAGCCGTTTAAATGTGTTATTATTGTCTCACTGACTCTTATGCTTTCTAAATGCAAAGCAACTAAAGTATCCTCCTACGGGCTTCAAGAAACGCCATTAGAGAAAGCAAGTACCAGATCCAGGGAGAAATCAAGCCTGAGGAAAGAAAGTGTCGTCAAAGCTAAACGTCGGTTATCCATTAGGCAGGCAATCTTCTATGTAACCTTCCTGGCTGCTCTCGGAGTGCTTTCATATGGAAACAGAGGTTCGAATGGATACCATTTAACAAGATCTCTTTATGATCATATTGGGAATTTTGCCAAGGTACAAACTTTGCTCAATTTCAGGGTCACCATTCTCGGCACCGTTTTCAATCACAGTAAGGTTTATAAATATTCTTGAATTAAGCACTAACAGGTTTAAACATGTCGTAACGTTAAGGGTTCTCCTAGATAATCCTGAAACAACAGAAGCAGTAGCAGGAACAGATGTAGAGGCAGTAGCAGTAGCAATGGTTGTGGTTGTGATGCGGAGTAATAGTGGTGCTGGTGGTAATAGCGGTAGTGATAGCAACAGCAATCTGCTTAGTGTAAATAAGCATACAAATTTAGATACTTTTTTAAACCAAATCGTTTTTTCAGGTTTCAAATCCAAGTTTGTTCTGGAATTGGACGGCCCATGACCTTATTCCACTACTGTACTTCACCAACCTGGAAATACAACAGTACAAAGTGATCAACGCAGAACAAACATCGACTAGGATTGGAATGATCAGACTACGCCAGCTAAGAGCAAACAAAGGTAAGTTACACTGAATGGCTGACTGAACGTTTGAGTGAATTATTAATTAGTGAGCTGTATGATGTAAACAATGGCTCTACGTGCAATTTTGACAAAGTTAGTTTTTCGAACACGGAAGGTGTTGGAAGCTAGACATTCCATGGGAACCTCCACCACGGATAACAGGTCTTTCCCACTCCCTGGACAGTATAATAAGTCACACTTTTCGTTATGTAGAAACATTTCATCACCCTCTTATCATTTCACTTCAGTCCCCGCCGAAGACTGTAAGTTAAATAGTGCGCGAAATTGTTTGTTTCCTTTTTTGACCCGAGCACCTTTTGAATTAATCTTCACTATGGCTCATCCTGTATACGACCCCTCCAATCCCACTTTTATTTATAAGCTGTAATCTATTTGTTGTTAGTGCAATGCCCTGTGCAAACGTTCCTTGACGTGGACACATGGCATCAAAATTGCTACGACAGCTACTCCACCGGGAGGGAATCCCAAGAGCCGTTTCAGTTAAAGCAAGCAAACTCATCAGTTCAGTTCCAACAATGTTCCCTTCCATGGGCGTACCAAACATCGGAGGAACTCAACTCCTCCCCCAAATGGGGACACCACGCCTGGTATGGTGGGGGAGGATATGCTGCCGATTTAGGCTACGAGGCACACACTGCTTACACAGTCATAAACTACCTGCAGTTAGGAAAATGGATTGATCGTCAGACAAGAGCTGTCATTGTAGAATTCAATTTCTTTAACCCAGCAATCAGTATATTAGGTGTCTGTTCCTTCTTTTTTGAATTTCTTCAGACAGGCCAGGCTACCCCTTTGATGCATGTTGATTTGATCTCGCTGCACAGCACGGATTCAATCCTCCAAATGTTTCAAGGTCTTTGCTTGGTAATGTTCATTGGAATGGTTTTCTTAAAATCAGGTCAGACAGTCATGGCCTTGCTACAACAAGGATCGCGTTACCTGCGAAGTGGCTGGTGCTGGCTTGACCTTGGGCACCTTGCAACCTCAATTTCTCTTCTTATCTGCAGCTTTATTAAGTCTTATCAAATTTCCAAAAGCATGCAGAAATTGCGGCACAACATCTTTGCTACAGTTAACTTTCAAACTGCAGTTTTGTGGGGAAATATCGACAACTCTTTCCTGTCCATTGTGATTTTTCTTACAACCATCAAGATTCTACAACTTACTTACTTTAATATGTATACACGTGTGTTCGCCCAAGCCTTGCGAATTTGGGTACGAGAATTCTTTTCCTTCTTGATGGTTCTCTGTGTTCCATTCTTTGCATTCCTACTCTCAGGTATGATGCTGTTTGGAACACGAAATAAGAGATACTCAAGTGTCTGGCCAGCTTTTTCCTACCAGCTTGAAATTGTTCTAGGGAGAGTAAAAGCTCGGCCCATACAAGAATTCATTGAAGCACATTCCGTCCTTGGACGTCTTTTTTTCAGTACTCTTCTCGTTATTATAACTGTTATACTGATGAATTTATTCATCAGTTCCTTGGACGATGCAGTCAGTGACGCAAAAAGTACAGTACAGATGAACACAGAACAAGAGTCATCTGACACCCAAATTCCAAAAAGAAGAAACGAACAACATGAAGCGAAGAATGTGGACTTGTCTTTGACTTCTGCGTTTTACGACCAAATAAGCAACCAGTTAAGGACCATCGACTTGATCCGTAATCTTCCACAAGCCTATGTCGTTGATAAAAAGCTAAGTGAAGTTCTGAAGAGAATGGACGCTCACACAGATGGGGAACAATGTTATCCTCTGCGAAAAGGTCAAATGTCCGAAATTGTCGTCGAAAAACGAAGAAAGTTACCAACCAGTTTGGAAGAATAGGTTCAACTCCTCAAAAAGTGACGTTATACACAACGCCAGCAACTCACCCATCTTTCGGGGGGGGGGGGGAGAGTAGTTAAATAGTAAAATAGATTGCAGTTACTATCTACACTGTTAATCTGGTTAATGGCTATGACAATGACTAAAATGAAAGCTAATACTGCTTCACTTTACACATTTTTCATAATGATGCCTTTGCTGACTTCTCAGATATTTTCATGATGGTGCTGTTCTTATAGGTAGATATATCAATACGCTATTAAAAAACAGTTATTGTCGACGCCACTGTTTGCATGTTTTCAACTTTTCATGATGCTGTCTTTGCTGCCTTTTCATGATGGAGCTGTAGTTATAAGTAGATATATCATTGTGCTATTAAATGTGGCAATTATCGTAGACGCCACTGTTTGCATGTTTTCTATTCATCTCCTAGAATTAGAGACTCTATGTCACGGCCTGCGTATGTGCAGAACTTGAGACTGTTCTGAGGTGATATTCTCAACTGTCCGTCATATTGAATTTTAGAAATGCTGAGGGCTTTTGTTGAAAGCAAACAACACTTTGCAGTCAAATCAGTTTTTCTGATATTTTTGTGTCAGAGGTTCAAGAACCCAATTTAGATATAACCAAGACACATTAGATGACTTTTATTGAGCAATTTTATAGCAGATATAAATTGATGGAATTCCCTCAATTTTTTTTTTCGTTTTTTTTTAATTTTCTTTTCTTTAATGGTTTCCATACACGCTTCACCTAAACTTAGTGAGTGACAATGCTGAGAATATTATAGTCAGTGTTGTTAATTTGCACCTTTGCATGACACGTATTTAAAATGTACATAATTGTTATCCGACGTGACTTTTTTCCTTGATTTTTTGTTCGTTTATTATAGTGTTTTTCCCCTTTAGTGTAAGCTATGCATAAGTAATATAAGATAAAAGAGAGCGGTTTATATATTTCTAGTAGCGTACAGCATCCATTTTCGTGGTTATCACGATTATAGTAGAATCACCACCGGCACAACTTTTCAGAGCCTTTTTACTTTTTCTTTCACAAACGTTGTTCAAACTTGGTAATGATGCCATATAAATAATCAAATAAAGTCATTGTCATTGCAATTTGTTTACTTACCCTTTTCAAAATTAATAAGATGTTTATTGAGTCATTCATGGTATTTAATTAGCAATTAATGAATGAGGCTGAGTAGGATATGAAGAATTAAGCAGATCGAGGAGAGGGTTATCCACGGAGGCCGAAGGCCGAGGTGGATAACACCCTCCGAGATCTACTTTATTCTTCATATCCTAATTATCCTACAAAAGCCGAATTCATTAATTGCTTTATTATTCATTCAAAATAATTCCTAGTTTAAAAACATAGCTAAAACAAGCTTACCTGCATCGATGTTAAGTTTATTCTCGATAGTGTACGTTTGGGTTTGTCCAGCTCCGCAAATATTCTCCAAATAGCAGATGTCGCCCTCCTAGTTGTCTTCTTGCTGTTTTTGCTATGTTTTTATCCATTATTTCGCCTAGTTCCAGCTGTAGTTCTTACTCTTGAAACGAGTGAAGTGTCCACCATTTTAGTTTTCACAACGAAAACAACTCAGTCTCGTCCCCAGGTCTTCTCGGTTAACGGTGCCTTAACCTGTAGAAGGCTACATTTTTGACGTCATCTCGTTAAACACAAAATTCTTCCAAATTTGGTCATCAGTAACTGGTTATGGTGAATTATGCGTCTGCTTTTAGCCAATCAGAATTGGGGAAACATTTTGAATGAATAATAATAATTAATAGAATGTTTAATTAAGGTAAAAAAAACACTGCAAAAACCGTATACGATCAATCTTCCTCAACGTCGGATCCAAAAAGATCGTGATCAGACAAACTAGATCAAATCGAAAACGTTACAGTCAAGAAGACTTTTGTGGGGACTGCTCAAACAACGTGAAATAGATCTAGAGTTTATTTGCGATATTTCGACTGGCCAATAGCAGTCTCCATCAGGTTTATTGAGATATGACGAATTTAAAAAAAATATATATGAAGTAAAAAAAATGATATGATCGGAAATTACATAATCGTTTAGTGATAACATTTATAAAAAACGGAGAAGAGCAAGATTAGCGTGATTAAAATTTACAATAATCAGCAAAATAAACGATTCCTTGAGAATTTTAGTATCATTTCTATTTTATAACATAAGTACCGTGTGTACCACCACAATCAGCACGGTATCCGAATGATAAAAAGTAGTGGCTGCACGCACGAGACAACTTTAATGCACGTGAACCACGCTGAGTGTCGTTGTTTGAACTTTGTCAACCTGATAACGTGGGTCTACTAGAAAACGTAGCAGTTCAAGCTGTATAAATGCCACAGTGATAGTTATGAATGGAGGAGGTAATGAAACCTTAGAAAGTCTCGGAGACTCTAGAAATGATATTAAAACTCAAAAACCTTTTCAGTGACAAAACAGGAAAGACAAAAAACAAGTACAAAGGACCTTGTCAGATTCTGTTCAAGATTCCCTTTTGTCTGATATACTGATGTCTATACATGGCTATATCAATAAACATCAAGCTGTATCAATAGGTTGACCATTTCCGAATTTCCAAAAGCCTCGCTTTCAAAATGAACTAAGCGCAAAATATTTCATGTGAAATTAACTTTTATTTGCATGATGATTGAAAATTAGTTCTTTATCAAAGAGCTCGTACATAAACTCTTTTTTTAAAAAAAGACGCTATGACAAGTCGAAAATAGACGGCCAGTCTAATTCGGCGCACTTGTTAAAATTCTCTGTAGGTTGATCTCTTTCTTCACTACTCTTCAAATTCTTTTCGCCTGATCTGGACTCAGCCTTGAAGTGGAGTCATCATTCTGCACCAGAAACACGTGCGTATGCTGATAAGATTCCTGTTCCTTCGCCCTAGGGCTTTCCCCCTCCCATTTCATATTATAAGGGAAAAACTCTAGCCCCCTGCGAGGAAGTTACCTCACCTCCAGCCCTCTTCCTCAATATTTTCTACCTGAAAAATAGGTTTTCTTCGGTCGAGCTCGAGAAAAGAAGGCGCAAGGAAAGTCTTCCAATTAACCAAGAGCCAAGACAGATGTAGCCTCCCTGCAGACGTCCTTTGGGGTTCGTTCGTAACGCATTCATTTCTCCCCCACGGTCCTTGGGGGAGAAATAAATGCGTGACAAACGAACCCTAAAGGACGTCTGCGGGGAGGCTAAGACAGGTGTAGTAGAAACTCAAATAAGGCGATAAGGACTTCCACCGCGCGTGTGCATCGGAAGCTTTCGTGAGCCGACAACCTCGGGACGCAAAAAAAGGTGTCCGTAACTGGAACTGGCCGCTTACGGGTTGCTTTGAATGGGAGTCGAGAAAAACGGGGTTTTGTGAAGGCGGTCGTGTCGAAGGCCGTGTCATTACCTTGGTTTACCTGTGCAGGCCTGCGCACTTTGACTCCGCCGCGCTAGAGTCTGGGCTCTACTACTTCAAAAAATGGCTCTCAGAATCACAGAGCAGTGGATCAGGGAGAGGGTCAAGTTGAAACACGATAATTTGGGTGAGTTTCCTTCATTAAATGCTTAAACGTTTGTTTTCATTTTTACCTCCTAGTGCCACGATTTCTTGTGGTTTCTATTTTAGCGCGATGGTTATAGCGTTTTTGACTGCATTCCAACAAAGTTGCGTGTTTTCAGTTTGGTTTTGTTTGCATTGCATCAGGTCCAACTTGATGTTTTAGCTAGTACGCTTTTTTTTATTTTATGGCATTTTACTTAATGAAGCTTCTCTCTTGCTTCTTCAGTTGCTCCAGACACCGAGTCATTACTACTTACATGCGCGCTTAATCAAACTACGCGCCAGTTTCAATAAAACAAACCGCCATTAATTCCCTAAAAATTTTGGCGACACTGTGACATGGACGCTGTAGCTTGGTGATTGGTATCTGACGTCTTATTAAGACCAGTTTTGTTTCCCAAAATCCATACAGTTAGCAAACACCTGTTACCGTACGCGTTAAATTTAGTTACTACCAAAAGTACTATTAAAGAGGCTTATAATTTTCCCTTCTAATCAGCCAAACGTTTACTTTTGTTGCTTTCCTGTGATCTTTTATTCTGTTAGATTGTTCTTTGTGCATCAGCATGATACCTGTCACTTTGATGATACACGTATTCAGTCACTTGCAAACTGACCTGACAGGATTCAGCAATTTAGAATATATACTGAAAAGTTAAACTGGACATTTGAGTAATGTGGACATGACTTGACTCAGATTTGAAGAGGCATGGCCGTTCTCACTAAATTTACACTGGTTATAATTATAACATACAAAACCACTCAATTTTTTAGCCCTTCCTATTTATTACTGCTTAGTAATCCATGCACAATAATAATAATAATAATAATAATAATAATAATAATAATGCATGCACCTTGGTACCCGACAAAATATTATTATCTTGAAAATCTTATCTGAATCAAAACATAACGAGCTGAAATACTCCCTGAAGATAATTGTTATGTTCCTCTTGATAATCGTGAAGTGACAAGTTCCAACCTTACCTTAATAAGTATTTTGCTTGTGATTCGAAAAAGGCGACTGTGCTTGATGGTCCTTGGTCCGTGACTCATGTAAAAAGCACGAAAGGTACGAGAGAATGCGATAGTTTCCCCACGAAAATGTAGTAACGATGATGATGATGATGATTTAATGTGCTTAGTCTGTTGTGTCCTCCGAAAACGGTTAGGGGAAGATTTAAAAAATGTTGATATCCTACCCTGTTGAAAAAATGGTGAGGAAAGAGAGGAAAAGGAGACAAATTCTTTATATACGTTGAAGTGTCTACTGAAAACTGTTCAGAAAAGAACTAAGATGGCTAACAAGTCCCTGGAGAAAAGGATTTCTGTTGCCAAGGAAGAGTTGAAGACAGTTACAAAACAAAGAGACTACAGGGCTACAAATCAAAATATCTACAGCTTCACGCGTCTCTTGAATCAGAATTCTCTTAAACAATGCAAAGCAGCAGGCGGCAAGACCAGCTGTGGTTTGTTTCTATGTCCTCCTTCCTGTGCCGTACTGTTGTTAGTAAGTATCTGCTTCATTTCGTTTGTACATACAATCTAAGACGTAAGAGTTTTGACTTGCCAAACGTTTCTGGAAGTCAAGCGATTGTGACGGAGTCAATTATTGTCTTTATTGTTGTTTACGCTGTGAGAGTTAATTCTGCGTCCTGTTTTTAGCGATACTGAATGCAGTGATGAGCAGAATTCAAACCATCGCTTCGATCAGTGGACCTCAGAATACTGAGAGTAAATCTCAACATCGAAATCTTTTCAAACACAACTAGGATCCTTTGTGCCGGAGGAACAATTTATTCCTAGTTAAAGCAAACTGAATTTTAAAATCCAAGACTAGGCGCAAAACACATCAAAAGAGAACCTACGAGAGAACTTACAGAAACCAGAGATTTTAAACTTTGTGTTTACTCTCTAAGGCAAAACATAAAGCGTCATTTCTCGATAGATGTCACCTTTCGGACTGTATTTCACTCCAGTGAGGACGTAGCCTGAATTTCATCCGATTACTTCGAGTCGTTATTACTCCCTCAGTAAGGGCGTATGGAAAAGCCGGAATCCGGAATCGGAATCCGGAACCGGAACCGGAACCAGAACTTAAATTGAGACCGGGGTAAACTGGAAGCACTAAAACCCGTTCCCGATACCCGCGTGGAAATAAAATTCAAGATGGCGTCCTCTGTTATCATTGTTTTGAGAAATTTTCAGCACAGTGAACGTGATACCAAAGATATACTCACATTCGGAAAGTGACTTGCCAAAAAAAAAGGGTAAGTGCATCCTACTGTTATTCCTATCAGTCATAAACTGTGACTGCAGCGGTAGGTCGAGCAATTTTCGACAGATCGAGACTACAACGAATCAGAACCCAATATTGACTGCGAAAAACAGCCATTTTTATTCATGTTACATCCATTGTGAGGGAAAGGCGGCAAAGGGAGGAGGAGTACTCATGTCAATCATGATCCCACGTTGCAACGCTCACGCGTATGTGAAATTCTCAAAGAAAAATTTTGCGCCGTATGCAAAAAATGGGACAGTAAAAAATATAATAACAATAAATAAATATAATGTGGGGATGAAAAGTCTTTATCTAGCAATAATTGTTAGTGACGCTCTCAAGACAGAAACGTCTCCAATTTTTATTTCTAGGTTCCGTTTCCGTTTCCGTTTCCGTTTCCGCTACCGGCTCCGGTTCCGGATTCCGGATTACGGCTTTTCCATACGCCCCTCAGTAAAGTCTGAATCGACCGGCCGTTAATGCCGTCCAGTGACGTCACTACTCCTTGACCTTTGCTTTAATTCATGCTAAAAGTAAAACACGATTTTCAAGTGGCAAACCGAGAAATATCGTTTGGAAATGACTGCATGATACAGAACTGCTTTATTTTTTTCGATCGTCATTCATGTTTAACGTTCAAACTATCAACTGCATGCAGTACAACTCTGAACCGGTTGTACTAAATTCTATAATCAAACTCGGTCGCAATCATGCAATGAAATAAACACACACACGGAACACTTAGTTCAAAAACACAATGACTTGCTTTAATTGAAAAGAAGCTATTTGGTCCTTAACGAAGAAAAAAACAAGGAGACAAGAAAGAAAAGCTAACAGAATCATTACACTTGACGGTAAAAATAGCAAGAAGGTCGAATTATAACACTGATCTCAGAAAACTTCGCGTAAACAAAATCACCGGCCGCCGAGACCACAAAGCGGCTCTAAATGAAAAACCTACCGACTCTCCGCAATGATTCTTCATTCGCCGTTCAATTTAGCATTTCAGTTTCGAAGACAAGGGCAATTTTGCTGTGTAAGATCAAGATTAAGCTTATCGAAATGTTTGAACTAAACGAAAGAGTGCCAGAGATGCGATCCGCTGAATATCAAGCGACAATCCCGCTAAAATTTTTCATAATTATACATAATTATGCGAATGTTTATACAATCAACCAATCAAAGTCAGTACCCGGTTTTCGGGTAGTGAGTGACGTCACTGGACGGCATTAACGGCCGGTCGATTCAGACGTTGTTGAGAGGAGAAAACGACTCGATACAATCGGATGAATTTCAGGCTAGTGAGGACGCGCATTGAAACGAGGTCGAATCAGAGTGTTTAGTCGAGGAGGCTTATATTTTAATACTGTGAAACCTCTATTAAGATGACACTAAGCAGGGTCCCAAAAAAAACGTCTTATATTTCCCTTTATAACGAACCCCTATTCAGTGGACACCTCTATTAAGCGGACGTGGATACTAATTAAAAATAAATTGTATTTGGCTAATTTCTATCGTTAATAACCTTTATTAGGCGGACACCGGACTGAATTGACAATAGTAGCATTAGATTACGTCCTTGAAATATCTAGTACTGTAGTCGATTAATAAAGATAAGTCAATGCATTTAGCTCTCCATAAACTGTAGATTCGCGTCTTGCACAAAGTACAGCACAGCTTCCTTATACTTCCTTAACAACATGGGACTTTATCACGTTACAGAGTAACCGTTGAAACTTAATCGTTAACAAACATTGCGCAGCTTTTACAAAACTCTATTAAACGGACACTGACTTGGGAAGGTCTCGAAGGTGTCCGCTTAATAGAGGTTTCACTGTGTAAGCTACCTTTAAAGCAAAGACCTTTGTGAGCAACGCCGGGCACGTTAACCGGAAGAGGACTTTTCGCATTCCTGAGCAGTGTTTGTGCCCCAAATGTTCGGCAAATATCCTCTATAACTGTACAGACACTTGATACAAATTTGGTAGCCTCAAGGCGTATTGAAGGAAAAGAAGCCTCACTTCCGGTTAAAAAACGTCTTTACTTAAAACTCCCAACGCAAATGTAGAGTTGTTGCCAGTGTTCACAGGAATAAAGGAAAATAGGATCTATTTACTATTAATTATAATTTTCAAAATTTTTTCTTCTTGCTCTGGCCACCTTTTCACTACAAAAATAGCATTTTTTAGACGGAATTTTCCATCTTAAGAGCATCCGCTGACCTAAACAATCACCTGGTATTTCAATAACAATTTAGAGCGTTGTAAGTTTCATTTCAACTAGCTAATTTATACCTTGACACAGCTCGAAGAATGATTTACTTTGAGTCAAATTTCAACCGCACCTGCTGCATATTTAAGGTTAATAGGTTCGAAACCGCGACCTAAGCCTGACTTCTGTTTTAATAACCGTCTCTAGCAAACGTTTAACAAGGAGAAATTGTATACATATTAACAGCACCAAAAGAAGGGATGTCAAACCCTAATTGGTGTTCACCTATATTTTATTCACCATCCTTTAATATTTTAAAGGAAGAACGATTGAAGTAATTGTTCCCTGTCGTTTTGTTTTTAAAACGCTGTTTACATTTCTTGCTTGCCTTGACATAAGTATTTTGCTCAGTAGTCAATTTCGTGTCTACGGCTGTACTTCTAAAGAAACCAAGGAACAAGCCATTGTAAATAGAGCTTACTGTTGTAGGAAAAAGCTGGACTGGAAACAAGTGCTTAAGTTTTAAACAGAAAATAATTAAACATAAGACATATAAAGAAAACATAATCATTCACGGAAGTTTGCAGGGGGAGGGAGATAATTGAAGATTGTTTTGTCTTATCGTTTACATTCCGTTGAGCTTTTAAAGTTAAATTTCCCGAACAGAAAAAGTACTGAGACGTAAAAATGAACTTTTCACTTGAAAACCTAGGGTAACGGTTATTTAAAAAATGGGCCTGTTAATAATTTGCCAATGTTTAAGGCCGGTGTTGCGTCTCGGTTGAAATGTTCATACGAGGACACATAGTTACGCTTCTGGATTCCAACTCTGTATTTTCTGCTTTAAATTTTCGCTCAAACCAGGAGTTGTTTATCTGCAGTCTGAGTTCAAACATAGGAAATGCTTTTACAAAACAGACCACATTCGATATAAAAATTCAGCTTAATGGAGAGTCTTGGCGGACACAAACAAAGAAAATAAATAGGCATAATTATAAATTATAAATTGTCATGTTTGTTTAGAAAAGTCCCTTGAAGATGTATGATAAAAAAAGTTGCCATATTTTAACTTAGCTGTCCCGGTTGGCCTTATTACGCGAATATATATATATTTTTAAGGATTAACAGCAGATATGAAGTTAGAAATTCTCTTACTAATACAGGTTTGTGTTATCTTTCTCATATTTCCAACTGCCAGTTAGTCAGGCAAAAGCGTTTTCTACAAGGTGGTTACGCTCTTTTTTAACTTTTCTTTACAGAGTCTCCTAGCTGGTACAAAGGCAACTGTTAACTGTAAGTGTTAATATGTTTTTGGTGTGGTAGACCATTTTATTGGAATTCAAGCCAAAACTTGAAAGGTCTTTCTAGTATCCCTACTCTATTTCAGGAGAGATTATTAGTATCATAGTATCATAGTTTTATGATCATTTTTGAATGAAATACTCCTGCAGTTTCATTTTCTTAACTTATACCCCCGTTAAGATGATCTCCTTAAATGATTTACAGGAGTTTGGTCCTTAAACAAATTATAAAGCCCCTTAATGCTGCTTTTAAATTCGTTTCGTCTCATCACGAACGGTACAAAAAACTTTTATTAATCGAAGAGATCTTTTTTGTGTTGAAAGCCAGTTCAAATATATATATACAAGTTTCTTATACCCTTTTACGCGATTATACTTTACAATGGGTACTTTACGACATGACTAGCTGCTCGCAGTTGGCTTAGTAGTTCATTTGGCTACAGAAATGTACCTACATACGGAGGGTACAAATCCCGTTAAAGGGTGAGTTTTAATTACTTTCAGGCTTAAACAAACACACAACTGTTTTAGATGTGTGTGCATAACTGTAAGCCAGGGCCTTTTATGTTGAAATTTATGAATTTGACACATTCTTTTACTGAATGCATGGTCTCTCAAAACAACGGCAGACGTCAATGTTTGCCTGAAGCTGTGCACTGAATATATCTCTTTCTACTGTCTGATGTTCGGTATAGGCTAAGTGGAAGTCAACATTGTAAACAGCTAGTGTTTGTATCATGACAGGATTAGGAGAAAATGTCCTTCTTCTAACGGCCCATTGAACCCTTTGTTAAAGAAAACGAAAAAAGAAAATTACATGTTTAGTAAAAATATCAAAATCGGTGGAAACAATAGATTCTTTGAATATTCATTTTCAAAGAAATTCAGTTCTTCCGTCACAGGTACTCCAGGTAAACCTGTCACAATTTTGACAAATGTTTCTCTTACAACAGCCGGCTTATTTACACAATATAGAAGAGCAACTGCATGGCCTGCAACATAGCAGATGATTCTTTGGTTCCTTTTACGTCTGTGATCCGTGACGACAAAACTTTTTAGCCAATCCCAGCAATTCGTCTCCTGGTGGCAGTTGTCACTGTTTGAATTTTGATGAATTTAGTGACAAGGCTCGTTAAATTCAAACGAATTCATTTCAAAGATTTCCCATTCAATTAAGATTCGATGGTTTTGGGACGTATGAAATACGTTTTCTCCGTGTTCGCCAGACGAATAAAACGCAGGAGAAGATCGGCTCCTGTAGAACTTCTGTAGAGCGCCTCATTTTCGAAGTCGCTCAAACTACGCATCGAATTCAATGCATACATAATGTTATGTCTAATAAGTTATTATAACGTACGGAAATTGAGCCGTAAGTCTGTCTTGACGCCGGTTTCCTTCACTGCGTATGAACACATGTTCGCTTTACCATCGTTCTCAGAGCCCATCGCTTCTTTTGGTTGATTAAAACCGAGAGGCTCTGGGGACGAGAATGTTGATTAAGCGCCAATTTCGTTATATTCCCGCGTATAGTGGAAACAACATGGCTCTCTGGAGAAACTTTGACTCCGAGCTGATACCGGGAGATGTGTTAAGATTTTTGATCTCCAGTCAGCTCAAATTCGCCGAAAATGAGGTCAAATATTTTTTAAGTCTTAAACCGCCCCCTCTCCCATAACGGCCTTCTTGACCCTTGCTTCGCTGTATCTTGCTCAGACCACTACCCACCACCCTGAATCCAAACATTTTTCATTATTGTTATTTCCTTTTTAGCCGGTAATCTCATAATAGGAGGCGGTGAAGAACTGAAGATTAACACAACTGCACCATCCATAGTTAATAACAACTGCCCCAGTTGTAATTATAACGCAACACATGAAAACAGATCTTCCTCAAGTTCGCATGGTGAACATCTTGCTGCCGTGATTAGGTTCAGTGGTAACATTGAGTTTAGAAACGGTTCAACTGTCCAAGTATTTGGAAAGTATGGTCTGAGTATAACAAGTCAGAATGGACACATCTTAACAGAAACTGATATCGACATGACGTGTACAGAGAAGGTGCTAGATGAAACATGTCTCGGTGGGTTCACACAGTCATCAATAGGGCCGTTGGAAGATCTCAACAACCCTCCTAAACTCGTATATAAAGGTAAGAGAAGATGCTTTTATTTGCCTTTCTCACAT
>OZ037993.1:52606389-52673889 GCA_964035705.1 Porites rus
AAAACAGTTTTTAAATACCTTATAAATCGGAATAAAAACAGGATAAAAACAGTTTAAAAAACATATTTTAATTTGCTATACTGTTTTAAAACTATTTTTAATGGCAATTTTAAACGTATTTTGAAAAAAAAACGGGTTTAAAATAGGTACAAAAGTGTATTTTCAATATATTTTTTCGACTGATTTTAAAGGTGTTTTAACCTGTTTAAAACGCTATTAAAATGTTATGCTTCAAAATATATTTTAATAGCTGTTTAATTGGTTTCGAAATTTAGTAAAAATACTCGTATTTGCAAATACAATAAAAATACTCTGAAAATAGTATTAAAATACCACAGAAGAGGAAAAGCAATAGCACGCATATATTATGAAAATACATCAAAAATAGGATGCAAAAATGCAAAAACAGTATAAAATTGTAAGAAAACAGCCTTAGAGTTGTCTGAAAACAGTACAAAAATCGGTCGAACGAGCATAAAAACAGTACAAAAACAGGATGGAAATTTCTCCACACAGTCCTAGGCTAGGATTTCACGAGAATTATCTCTTAGCCGATTACTTTACGTTGATTTCCCTAAGAATTCTCAGGAAATTCTTATGGAATTTTTCAGAAAAGGTCAAATCAATCTTTAGCCTGTGTACAGACACCCTCCCCTCAATGAAGATCGGAGGGGGGGGGGGGGGGTCTGTACACAGCCGGCTATCAATCTTCGGCTTCAGGATATAGCGTTACTGACGTTACCGGTAAATAATAATCTAGATACATGTAATTTACATTGTTTATTACGTTCACAGCTTTACTCAAATATCATCAGAAGCTTGCAGGCTACGCCTGAACATTAATTATTAACTGCATTAATTGAATCACGGCTAAAATCTACGCGGAGATTTTCGCAGAGAGCATGCAGATAATGAACATTGAGGAGCGGATTGATCTTTTATCGGCACACTGTCACAGTTACGTGTTGTCAGTCAAAGCTAAAATCTATTCCTAATTTTCTTCTCTTTTTTCAACTTCTCTTTTATTTGCTGGGAGATTTAATTTTTCCCTCAGCTTCGAACTTTGTTAAGAGAAGAATCCGGTCCACGATATGTGACAGCTTGTTTTGAGTCATTTATGAGTTCGTGACACGATGAATGTGTAACTTTTATAGTCTGAGTATAAGTATCCCAAAATACATTACAATATTGCACCCCAATAATAATAAGTAATAAGTACCCTATTTTAAAGTATTTAAAATAAGGTTAAGGTCTTTAAGCAGACTTTAAATTGTTTATGTATAATCTGTTTTTATAGTCAGAGTGTTGTGTGCCTAAAATACAATTCAAATAGACCTCAAAACCGTGTTTAAGTACCCTATTTCAAAGTATTTAAAGGGGCTGTGTCACGGCAGTCCAGTTCATTTTCTTTAATTTTGCCAATTACTTGCCTTCAGTCGCTATGGAACTTAAAGTAAGCAAAGAAATTACAGGTAAATGACAAAACCAGAGATCCGAGACAAACAAATATGTCTCCTGAGCATTATTTTTGAAGTTGCAAGAAGCAGGGATCAACTTTGAAAAACTGTTAGGCTGAACAGTTTTCAAAAGCCCTGATTTCAATCTGTTTCAATCTTCTTCAGTTTTGCCCATCTGTGGTATCTGTTGTTTCTGTTATGTTATTTTAACCTTTCTTTAAAGTTTTAAGCGGTTATTTTTATGTTTCTCCTAATTTAACGGGCATTTTGTAATTTCCTAATTTGGATGAATGTCGTAACACAGCTCCTTTAAAATACGGTCAGCATTTAGGCTCTTAATACATATTTCAAATAGTCTATTTGAACTACGGTTGTAACTTTGTGAGTGGATGCGTCTCAAAATACATTTTAGATACAACGCAAAACAGTGTTAATTATAAAGTACCCTATTTAAAAGTATTTAAAATACAGTCGCATTTAAGCCCTTAAACCATATTTCAAACAGTCTATTTGAAGTCTGTTTGTAACAGTGTTAGTGGTTCTATGCCCAAAGTACATTTTAAATACCCTATTCTAATCATATTTGTTAAACAAAATACATTGTAAATTGATGAGAGAGGTTTTCCTTTTGATGAAATATAATTTAACTACACTTAAGATATATTTCAAACAGTGGCAAAAATTTGAATTTTTTTGTCAACTAGGATTAAAATAAAGGAAAATAGTGTTCAAATACTGAAAATACATTTTAAATACTTTGGAATCAGTTTCAAAATACATATGGTTTGGTAGCTATACCTAGGATCTTGTTGTCCTTATTCGATATTTTATCAATATGAGTGCTTCAAGACAGGTTGCAAACGGTAACCAAGCCAAGATCACGGAACTCAGAGGTTAGCTCCAGGATACAATTATTTTTAAGTGTAAGTCAGAGTGAATAGGTATTTTCATTTTACTGATATGCATTAGTTCAAATTTCTTCACGTTAAACTGCATGAAGTTTTGTTGACTCCATGCATATAAATTGTCGAGATCTGACTGAAATACAGAATAATCAACTGGACAGTTTATAATCCTGGATGTTTTGCAGTCGTCAGCATATAATGACACACAGTTTCCAGGCATTACTACTTCAGGCAAATCACTAATGAAAATGACAAAGAATAAAGGTCCCAATAAGGAGCCCTAAGGTACGCCCGATGGAATACCTCACCACGTAGAATTCATACCTTCTATGACAACTCTCTGTTCTCTGTCGGTGAAATAATCCTTATACACCAATTCAAAAGCACATCGGAGATACCAAAATTACCTAATTTTTTGCAGCAGGATATTATGTGCCACTCTGCTAAATGCCTTTGCAAAGTCCAGGAAAACAACTTCCACCTGTTTGCCCTCATTCAAGGTGGTCATTGATGGACAATGATGCTAATTGAGTAGCACATGACCGTCCCCTCACAAACCCATGCTGCCAATCTGTCAGATAAGGAGCCACATGCGGGTATACAGCATTATACACAATCCTCTCTTGACATTTACTCGGAAGGGATAGTAATGAAATAGATCGATAATATTTGACTACATCTTTAGCATCAGCTTTAAAAACAGGAGTAACATTAGCTCGCTTGGGAAAGACTACGCAAAAGATCTTTCATCGTTGGCTCTTTATTACCGCTTTCATCATCAAAACTTCCGCTCTTTCATTTTTCACTATTGTGCTCTCTGTCAACCAAATCTATCTTTTTCCTCTTCTCGAGAAGTGCCGGTGGAAGGGAGACTTCGAATAAGTAACTAATAGCTTCGTTTCCTCTTTTATAGCATCAAAAAACCTAAGCTTGCAACAACAGGGACCACCCACTTGAACTAGAATTCGCTTCTTTGTAAAGTAGGAGACAATTTTTTTGCTGGGTCTACTTAGGAGCCCCTGGTCTACTAGAGCATCTTTATATGACAACAATTTCCTTTTCTTCGGGGATTAGAATGTATTTGTTAAGTTCATTGGACTAATGCATGCATGAGTTATGGAGTGTCTGTTCGTAAAAGAAACTGGCGCTGATGAACTGGACAAACAGCTTACAGTTGAAAGAAATCACGGTTGTTCTTCACGACACGAAACATTGCTACCACACGAGAAGTACGAGGCAGAGTAGTTAGCTGAACATTCCGAGATGCCATCGAGCTGTCGGTCAGCGGTCATTCTCCTACCGAGGGGTAAAGCTTTGGAGTGGCATCAGTGATAATGTTAAATCTACCGACTCAGTTAACATGTTTAAGAGGCGACTTGTCAAACCAATTCTTTCCAATCAAGAACCGGATTGGAAAAAGCAAGTATTATTTCATTCATTATTTTTATTTTGTAATTATTATTTTTATGAATTACTGTTATTGACTCCTTTTTCATGCAATTTTCTTGCTTAATTGTCTTGTAATAATAAGACTTGTGACACACACAATAAGACTTGTCTTGTAAAAATGAAATTTTCTTGTAACAATAAAAGTATGTATGTAGGTAACTGTAATTAATTAGCTAGTTTATAGCGGAGCTTCACGTTCGCGCGCCCATACCTAAGAAAATTTGGTAATCTATCTATCCGAGAAATTTTGTTAATCACGTGACCGACTGACCGTACGCCCATCCACTTGTCCGTCCCTATCACAGGTAGACCAAAATGTGAAATGTCTAATTTTCTAGCTAGTGTGGGAGCCTGTAACCTGTTTTGAACCTGATAAAAGACATCCATATTATGGTCAATTGACAGGTGTCAAAACAGTATCTGCTTACCAGTGTCACATGACCGTATCGCCAGCTCAGATGCCAAATCATGGAGCTCGCGTGTTTTTTTTAAAGTTTTCCGCTGACCAGTTGCTAGCTATTAAATGATCGCGGGCTCAAGTTTATGTTTTTAGTCATCGTTTTTCCGTAAAGTTAAGTATAGATTTGTGGCCTTTTCAATAGTTTAAAGTCCATTGTCTGCAGTAAATTTAAAATGCATAAACGGGAGCTTCACTTTTAGCTTTGGCTAAATAACAATTATTCACCGAAGTGGAGGTGGCTAGTCGTGGATATTTGCGGAACTGCGAAGCAGTGAGGTGAGTATCCACGACTAGCCACCGACACTGAGGTGAATAATTGTTTTAGTATATACTAAAACAGTGAGATAATTGAGCACAAAAATGATTATTTTTAACTCAAATACTGTTGCCAACGATTACAATTTTGGCGCGTAATGACCGGGCGGCCGCGGCCGTCGCTTTTTCTTGCCGACAATTAAAATTTTTGAAGGCATTTGTTTAGCTCTTGATTAGTTGTGAAATTTCTTTGCTTGTTTACGGCAGCAAACCGGGAAGGCATTTTGCTCGCAACTTACGCGAGTTTGGCGTCGCTCGTTCGGAGGAACTGGAGGTGAATCAGTGAATAGTGCAGGATATTCACTTATTGAGTAGCCAATCAGAGCGCGCGAAAAACGCTATCCACTGTTTTAGTATATACTAAATATATATATTTGAAATGTGGTGGTGGTGAGGGAAAACAATACAAATGTGTAGCTGGGGGTGGTGGAGGGAAAACAGTAGAAATGTGGTGGTGCAGGAGAAAGATTAAGCCAAAAAATCTTTTGGAAGTAGAAAGAGCCAGTTTGCCTTCATCCTCCTTACCATGTACAATTTTCGCGCCAAGAATCAGTGAACCGGAACTATGACTATAAGCTGTCCACAATGGACGATGGCAGTAGCAGGAAATTGACCGTTCATGGTTACTCTACTGCTCAGTGATTTTAATTCACAAGCTTATTCCCTCGACAACATGATTCAACCAATGAAAACTTTTCTTAGTTTCCAATCGACCAATCAAAAACTAACACTGAGTCATTGCCCTAAAAATTACTAGAAAATCTTTCACACTGGTTAAATAGCATAAAAACATGACAAACAGGTTTAACCGATCAAGGTTAGGTGAGACTATTGTTTCTATTGTATTAGAAATACACAAAAGGGAAGATAATGAGATTCCACCGCATTTTATTCATTGAGATAAAGACAAAAAGCTATTACGTCATCGACGCTAAGGTATTTCCCCTCAAATAAATATTCCTCTCTAAAAGGGTCAATTCGGTCCTTACTATACTACTAACCCAGAAAATATCCAATCTATAAGAAAAGAGTACAACAAATAAACTCGAAAGAGAGTTGATATGAGTATGCAAAGCCAAACGAATGTTACCTATCAGTGGTGAAAATAAATTTTTTTCGTGATAAATTGGTTAAAATTTGTATTTTTGCCGTTAATTCCAACTTCTTTTAACCTTAGGTTCATGTGCTCATCACACAGAAAGTGTTGCTGGTGGAGGAGCCATTGAAATTGTAGCAGAGAAAGGATGCATACACATAAGTATAAACGATTAGCAAATTCTTTGTAAAGTATTTGATATGTAACTTGTTAACAACGTAGAACCCTGAAAGGCTGAAACGTGCTCAGGAAAAATATACGTCTAATAATAACTGCTACAGGAGCAGAGGCAGTGCTCGGCTTCCCACAATAACCATCATTCCGGATGACCTTGTAATTGAGTGTATTATTCATTTTCCTGATTTCTATGCAACGCAGCTAATCTTTTACTCAGAAGCTGTGTTTTAATCATCCTATCATCCTGTATCTACCTCAGTCTTAAAACTGTTCCTTAAAGAAGATTCTTAAATGACCCAATCGACAGAAATTCGACATTTCATTAACAGCCTGCTCACGCAACGCCTTCAGGAAATACAATTAGTTCCTTTTATCATTTGTTTTATTATTTATTGATAAGGAATATGTTTCTTCGATGACACATTTTATTCAATACTTTTTAGATGCAATCATCAGAGCTTCAGCTCAGCGTGAAACAGTGGAATCATGTTCTGGTGGATCTGGCGGACTTATTCGTCTTAACGCTTCTCATGTAATCCATGACTTTAATGTGTAGTTCACATTGACTCATTATTTTTGTGGCTTGTTTTTTCTTTTGACAGCAGGATTCCTAAAGGCAAAGTTTGAATCTGTATCTACAACAGTCTGCAACATTCGCAGTATTTTTTTTGAATAGCAGCGAAGTTTGACTAGGTGTAATTACGGGACTGCCTCTTTCGCAGTTACCGTACTGAACACTAATGTTATCCACAACCTCAACTTTTCAATAGAGCAGCGGTTCTTCTCTGTATTAAAAAGGTGTGCATACGTCGCGGATGGTGATTTTAAACTATAGGGGAAGTTCGACACTGTATACATGGCAAAGTAAAGTTGTCTCAAGTAACAAACAAACGAAGTAAAAATCAATAGGGGAGGCTTTTTTATTACACGCGCAAACGATCCCTCGAATCCCTACTACTTCTTCAAGCCTCGTCTTCCATTTTCAGACGGAGTAAGGTTGTTCGGAGGCTGAAATATCAACATTTTGATACGAGTTGGTTTTGGTGAGAAGAATAGCGGTCGAGACGCGAACACAGACTGATTTGATTGCATATTTTTTTTGAAAATCAACAAATAGATACACCGAGCACTTAACAAAACAGAGTTTCTAAGGTTGGTGACGTCATACTGCAAAACTGCATCAATAGAGTGTAGCCACCACGATTTTGTAAGCTCCACATGCTACAGGAGGTTTATTTTTCGAATCTGCAAAACTATTACTACTAATTTTTAATTTTATCTCCACGAATTTTCCCACCCCCATTTCTAAATAAAATTTTCGCAGATGCCTATTCCAGATTCTACTTTAAAAAAATTATCGAGTCGCTCTTATCACAAAGTTTAATCTCATCTCAGATAATGGGTTAGGAAGTATTTAGGTGTTACCTTGCTCAGCTCTTACGAAGGAGAACAAGTGTTAAAATAGGATCTTCTTGTAACTCAAAAACGAAATGATTCGAACTTCGCCTTTATGGCGAAGTTAAATTTGGATGTATGCAACATCGTTCCCAGGGTAGGAACAAGGTCAGAGGGTATGTCTGCGTTTTTTGGGAAAATTGCTAACTGAAATCCGGATATCCAGATCCAAAAACGGGTGTTGCTTTTTTGAGATATGACAAGACACTAAGGGACGATCCAACGTTTTGGTATTTGAACTTTTTACTTGTTGCCTGATTTTATCCCTAATTTACCCATGATTTTCATTGCTTTATTTGCTTTAGGTTGAACTAAAGGACCAAGGAAAACTCATTGTTGATGGGGGAAATGGCAAAACAAGAATTGGAATTGGGTTGGGTGCAGCTACCGGTTTGGGTGGTGGAGCAGGTGGAATTATACAGATAATATCACCTGCTGGTCGACTGCCACCTAACGTTTTATCTCTAAAACGAGGCACAAATTATGGGGCGTGTTCCCCAGAGGTAGAACATGGATATTACTATTTTGTAGGAGGTAATTTCTTTTGGCGGACTGCCCAGAAATGTATACTCCTTGTTTGCCGCTTACTAGTTCAGATGAGTATGTACATGCAGTTGGGCAATACATGAAGCCATTTGCTTCAACTCCAAAATCGACGGGGGGCGGGGAGAAGGGAAAGGGATCTGCGCTGTCATAGTTTCACCACCAATGGAAATCGAAGGCGAATTCAGTGGGACCAAATATTTCACAGCAAGTATGACTTGTTATTACCCTGGTTAAGAATCCTACCGCCAAAACCCGTTGGCAAAGCAACATGTTTTCTTGATAAGAAGACATATTGACATTGAACGGGTACGAAAGAAGTTGTCGCCTACGTTGCCGGGTGTAGTTTCTAAAAGTGTACGCGATTATTTCTTGCCGATATTTAATCATTGTTATTTTGTGTTTTACAATTCTGGTCAGGGAAACCCTGTAGATTATATCCATCCCGCTGCGGATTGGGGTGGGAGCTTTTCATCTTTGATAACCAATGGTTAGAATATCTGACAAAGTATAAATAATAAAAAAGATTTAACTGGTTTTTCATTTGATGCCAGATAACTCCAGATATAATATCTCCAATGTGGAGATATATCCTCCTACAAACCCATATAACTGGAGTTCAAGTTCGTCTTTGTCAAGTCCATTACGTTGCTTCAGCGTCACACCCACACACCAAAGTAAGTATCATTCGGTCCATCCTGTGTAACTCAAAAAAATCAGGTTAAGCTATAACATGGTGATGCCCCGTCCTTTGAACATTTGGCAACAACTATTATGTTAACCTGTTAATTAAAATATTTGCCTTATTTTCGTCTTCTCTGATTTCGATGTAGCATTAAGAGTAGATATTTATGCACATTGTTCACAAAAGTAAATGGTGCGAGTTAGATAAATCCTGTTTGGGACGTTGTATTTAAAGCTTTAGACTGCGTGCAAACGGACGCAACAACTCCCAACAATGTTGGGACCTGCAGTGCATCGTGGGAAGGATACAACCCATAAGTCTTTGTAAACATGCGTAATTAGCGTGCTTGGCCCCAACAATGTTGGAAGAGCTGTGCAAACGGATCCAGCAATGTTGCGCCACCCTTCGGCGATCACCGAATAAAAGAAATGTTGGGAGTTGTTGGGTGAAAAGTTTGATCGGTTTCAAACTTTGCGCAACAACACGCAACAACATCCAACAACATGCAACAGGGTGTGCAAACGGACGCAACATGTAACATCCAACAAGGTTGCGTCCGTTTGCATGGGGCTTTAAATTGCAGTATAAACACATTGCCTCTTTTAATTAGGCTCCTAGCTTTAGCCTCATTCGCTAATACAGGTAATATGATGTAAACATTACTTCTACAATTGGAAGTAGTTACACTTAAAGAAAACAGCGACACCGTACGTGAGTGTCCCGGAGGTGAAAGATAAAGTCAAGAAATAAAAGACTAAAATAGTATGATTAATTCAAAAACAAAAGGGGCCCATGAACAAAACATTTAGAAGAGAATTAAGCTAAATTTACTGGTAAGACGCACATGGAGTAACTTAACTGATTGTTTTTACTTTAACCATATTACAGCATCGTCCACATTTTTTGAAATCTCATCTACAACATCCACCTACACTGGTTCAACTTTGAGTTGTATTTCATCTCAAGCAGTTCCCACAACACCAGGTATGCACTCAACTGTTTATTTACATATCCATCACACATCATACAATTAACTGCATTTCCTCGAGATAGAAAGAAGAAAACGGTTTTGTAATAGTCAGACAAAATTGAAATGGAGAGTTTTCAGTTCCATTTTGTGTATATGTGTGTATATTTTGTTAACATATCCGATGTTTTGCACTAAATAAGAAGACATAAGCCGTTTCTCGCGTTGCTAGGTGATCGCTTCTCTTATTTCAATCATTTTAAGGTGGCTCCATAATTAATACAAGAGCATTTAGCTGTGACAAATTTTCCGTCATAACTTTTTGGTTTTTAACGCGATGGCTGCGAAACTTTGCAAAGAACAACAGTTATCATTCGACAATAATACGAAATATTCCGATTTCATTGATGGTAAATATTTCTTGAGAAATTAGCGCCTAAAAGGACCCTACTGTTCAAAGAAAATCGCGTCTAATAAAAAATTTTGCTGATATTTTTTACTGAAATTTCTGGAATCGGCTTTAATTGATATAATAAATATGCCAGAGGAATTTCAGAAAAATCGTTGGAGCAGAAGTCCGTAACTAAAAGTCGCTCAAAATTCAGCTGTGAAATTGTTTTGGAATTTCAAAAATAAATTACCACCAGGTAGAAGGAGCCACTAGTTTGAATTTTCGGGACAAGTAAATTCAACGTTTGCTAATTCTTAAAACGAAAGCCGATTGCCTATCGTGCTATTCTTTAAAAGGTACTTTTTAGTTTTAGAAGCACTATAAATTGCTCCAAACCTTGCTCTGAAGTAAAATGACTTGTTCTTCGACATTTTTAAAATATCCCTTGGCAGTTTTGGCTCAAACTACTGCTGCATACATTTTGATGTATTGCAATGCATTTTCAAAGACTTTTACTGCTGTTCGTTGCTTCCAACTCTGGAAAAAAGTATTGAGATTGGACGCTACCTCGTATCAGAGCTCAGACAGAACTGTCCAGCACCTTTGTTCATGACTACCAAAATGAGCACGGGCGGCGGTTCTGCGAGGAATTCGCACCTCACCCAGGGGGGACGAACGACCACGATGACCATGCCAATGAACCGAATAACATCACAGTGCAAAATAAAATTATCGCAAAAATACTGCCTGTGATTAAATTTACAACTCTGAAATTTTTGTCACTCCTTCCTTCAATGAATGGGTATTTTTTCTTGATTATTAGGTTTTGCTCTACAATACATGTTTATACAGATCGGTTAATAATAATAATAATAATAATTTACCAATTTATATAGCGCGTATTTACATGTGCTGATCAATAGCGCTTTACAATCATATGTTTAAAAGAAAACGGAAATACATTACCGTGAGAATAAAATAAGCTAAGTTACAAACTATAAAAATACTTCTTAAAAAGATAGGTTTTAAGTCGAGATTTAAAACTGTTAAGTGATGTTGCTTGACGAAGCTCCACAGGTAGCTCATTCCAGAGTTTCGGAGCAGCTGCTGAGAATGATCTTGCTCCCAATGTTGTAAGCATCTTTCCCTTGGGATGGTCCAATAAGAGCTTACCAGTAGACCTAAGATTATATAATGAATTCGATTTTATACTAATAAGATCGCTAAGATAAGTTGGCGCTAGGCCATAAATACATTTATATATATTATATATATTTATATATACGTTATAGTCAATACGCAAAGAAACTGGCAGCCAGTGCAGCTCATAAAGCGCCGGTGTAATGTGAGAAAACTTTCCAATGCCAAGAATAAGTCTTGCTGCTGCATTTTGTACACGCTGTAATTTAGCGATCTGCACATTTGGTAAGCCAAATAATAAACCATTACAATAGTCAAGACGGCTGGTTATAAAAGCATGAACCAAAGCAATTAAAGAATCTCTCGACAGGTATTTCTTAATACGTCTCAAGTTATGTAAATGATAAAATGCCGCATTACAAGCCTTGTTTATATGATCAGTCATGCTTAAGTTGCTGTCAAACCACGATCCAAGATTTCTAACACATGGGCTTGGACTGATACGATTATTGCCCACAGTTATGGAACACGAATCTAATTTATCAAGCTGTTGTCGTGTGCCGACTAACAAAAACTCCGTTTTATCATCATTGATCATCAACCGATCTTGAATCATCCATTTCCTCAACGCGTCAATGCACTTTTCCATACCTTGTATAGCATCAGCTTGAGCAGTGTTGCCGAGTGGTTTAAAACTCAGATACAGCTGCGTATCATCAGCGAAACAGTGAGCATCAGGAAGATAATGTTCCACGATCTTAAACAGCTTGGACGCATATATTATGAATAGCAAAGGCCCTAAACATGAGCCTTGGGGTACCCCGCAGTTCAAGTCAAAAGGACGAGAAAGAACTCCATGTACAGAAACGCGCTGACTTCTATCAGACAAGTACGATCTAAACCAATTCAGAGCAGTCCCACGTATGCCAACCTCGTCAGATAGCCTCTCTAAAAGTATTCGATGATCAACAGTGTCAAAGGCAGCACTGAGATCCAATAAAATTAACATAGTGACATGTTGAGAGTTCATCTTTAACAAAATATCGTTCATCACCTTGATAAGTGCAGTTTCGGTGCTATGGAATTGCCTGTAAGAAGATTGAAGCGCAGGAAAAATAGCATTTGAAACCATGTGATCGTAAACTTGATTAAAAACGACTTTTTCAGTCAACTTGGATACGTATTGTAAGTTACTAACTGGTCTGTAATTTTTGTACAGCAAATCCAATCCAGGTTTCTTCAAGATAGGATTAATAAGCCCACATTTCCAATCATCCGCAAATTCTCCAGAATTAAGAGACAGGTTGATCATTTTAGTAATGACTGGTAATAGCACATCAGCACAGCTGATTACCATCGATGTTGACATCGGATCAAACATACAGCTTTTCTTCGGAGAGCAGCCAATCAATTTACTAACAGCACTTTCAGTTAAAGGGATAAAGCTGTCCAGTGTTCTAGTTGGTAGCGTTTTCACATAGTCAAAATGAGAATCATGCAAACAATCGGCTAGTCTGTCCAGTTTGACATGCAGCATCCAGCTTGTCACTAGTTGGTGGAAAAGGTACTTCATGACCTTGATTTAGCAACCTCTTTGTTGCCGAGAATAGGTTCCTTTGATTGGAGTTATTTTCAACAATAAAGTCTGAGTAAAACTTACGACGGGCTTCATTCATCAGGTAGGTTGTAAAGTTCCTCTTCTTTTTAAATTCAAGCAAATCATTGACACTTCGAGATCGACGCCATTTTCTTTCAGCTCTCCGTCTTTCCCTCCTTGAATCCCTAATATCTTCACTAAACCAAGGTACCAAAGGCCTCACTGTGATAAACTTAGTGACAAGTGGAGCATGACGATCAAGAGCCGCAGATAATGTAGAATTATAACATTTAACAAGATCATTCAGAGCATCAGGGCTGTCTGTACAAAGCGAAGTTGTAGAGAGTTCATCGCATAACAGGTTAACGTCAACCACCTTTGTCTTCCTGAAAGAGATTTCTTTCTTCGGGAGCGGTGGCCTGTCCAGGGTTAGATCACAAATCAAAGTAGAGTGATCAGAAAACAGACAGTCAGTCACAGGGATGTTAGCTAATAAGGAGTCGCATTGTCGAGTAATGATCAAATCCAGGGTGTGTCCTGACTCGTGTGTTGGCACGTTAACATGTTGTTGAAGGCCCATTGACTCAAGCAGCTCCTTTAAACAAACACTGTCTGCATTCCCCGGAACGTCTACATGGATATTAAAATCACCTGCTATCAGTAACGGTACAGATGACATTATGATATTCTCCAAAAAACTCGGAAAATCAGCAAAAAAATCGGTTCACAGACATGGGCATCATTGTCATTCGTCCCCCCTGGCTGAGGTGCGAATTCCTCGCAGAACCGCCGCCCGTGCTCATTTTGTAGTCATAAACAAAGGTGCTGGACAGTTCTGTCTGAGCTCTGATACGAGGAAGCGTCTAATCTCAATACTTTTTTCCTGAGTTGGAAGCAACGAACAGCAGTAAAAGTCTTTGAAAATGTATTGCAATACATCAAAATGTATGCAGCAGGAGTTTGAGCCAAAACTGCCAAGGGATATTTTAAAAATGTCGAAGAACAAGTCATTTTACTTCAGAGCAAGGTTTGGAGCAATTTATAGTGCTTCTAAAACTAAAAAGTACCTTTTAAAGAATAGCACGATAGGCAATCGGCTCTTGTTTTAAGAATTAGCAAACGTTGAATTTACTTGTCCCGAAAATTCAAACTAGTGGCTCCTTCTACCTGATGGTAATTTATTTTCGAAATTCCAAAACAATTTCACAGCTGAATTTTGAGCGACTTTTAGTTACGGACTTTTGCTCCAACGATTTTTCTGAAATTCCTCTGGCATATTTATTATATCAATTAAAGCCGATACCAGAAATTTCAGTAAAAAATATCAGCAAAATTTTTTACTAGACGCGATTTTCTTTGAACAGTAGGGTCCTCTTAAGCGCTAATTTCTCAAGAAATATTTACCATCAATGAAATCGGAATATTTCGTACTATTGCCGAATGATATCTGTTATTCTTTGCAAAGTTTCGCAGCCATCACGTTAAAAACCAAAAAGTTATGACGGAAAATTTGTCACAGCTAAATGCTCTTGTATTAATTACGGAGCCACCTTAATAAACGGTCCGACAAACCGGGCTAAAGTTACGTAACGGGCAAGTTTGGGCAAGCCTATTGTTTCTATTGAATGAATAAGAGAGACACTTATTAGTAAACGTACACCGAATTAGTATGCAGAAAGGTATACGAATATGAATAATTACCTATACCTATACCTATACCTATACTTATACATATACCTACACACAAAAACAGCCTAAGATGATCCTCTACCACTACTGATACGTCCTGTTTGGGACGTTGTCAGATTTAAATGGCAGTGTAAACACATTGCCCCTTTTAATTAGGCTCCTAGCTTTAGCCTCATTTGCAAATACAGGTAATATGATGTAAACATTACTTCTTCAATTGGAAGCACCTACACTTAAAGAAAACAGTGACACCGTACGTGAGTGTCCCAAAGGTGAAAGATAAAGTCAAGAAATAAAACACTGTAAAATTTTATAATATTCATCCCTGGGTATTGTTATTCGTGACGTTATAATAAGGTATGGGGAGTCAATCTGACCTGGGACAAGCCCAAGACGGACTGAATTGAATACATGAATAGGTAATCTGGAACCCAACTTACTCGCTGGGGAGGGTGGGTGGGTCGCCAATCACCTTCGTGTCGGACAAAGTAAAGTGAATGGGACAATGCGTGCCAGTGTCTCCAATTATTTATATACTCATTTGCATATCAATAATTAATCTCCAGGGATGATATTTTCAATTCAGATGAAACGTAAATAGTATGATTAAGGGCCTGTTTACATGGAGGCGGGGGACCCCAGGTAGGTGAGGTAACCCGCTTAGGTGGGGTAACCCGCCTGTCCATATAATCTCTCATGTTAATTTGATCACGTTTACATGACAGGTGGGGTGATCCGCCACTTGTTATCTCACCTACCTGGGGTCCCCCACCTCCATGTAAACAGGCCCTAATTCAAAAACAAAAGGGGCTCATGAACAAAAGATTACTGATTACGAGTCTTCATAGCCAATAACATCACGGATTAACTGACAGACGACCAGTAACATCACGACGTAATTGACCAATCAAATCAATAACCAGAGTATAATACCATCAACTGACGTGATACAACTCACTTTGACTCCGAAGATGACTACCGCACAGGTTGTCAAAACGGTATTAAATATCATCTGTGACTTCGATTAGTCGCATTCCATCCTCGGAGACCCAGGGGCAGTCAGTCGGGCCGGGAGAAAAGGCGCGACAAAAGTTTTCAAGCACAGGCGGAAAAGCCCCTGGGTACCGACTCTCACCGGACCATTTCCAAACGGTCAAGCGATTGCTGGCTCCTGATTGGGCACAAAAAATGCTTTGTATTCATTGTGCCCAATCGGCGAATAGCATCTCCTGAGTTCTTCATGCACCACAGAAATGCACGCAGTCAGTCAATTTGATATAAACGCTACATTCCAAAATACCGGTAGTCTAAATAAGCTAAGAAATATTTCAAGACAAGTAAATTTTAAATTCTTCAAGTACAAGAAAGCTTCACACACAACCTATCTTTTTTCTTCAGGTTTTCCCGCGCAATGTAATTAAGATTGATTGACATGCTTCGCCTTTCTCAAAGCTTGGAAACCGCAAGTTCCCTAAGTCGGTTTTAATAAGATGTAAAGACAAACACTGTCTACACGAAAACTAAAGACGCTTTTCCAAAAATACAAGCTTGAGCTTACAACAGGTATTCACGCTTGCATCGATCCCGCCTTCGTAAATATTAGGGAGTTTACAAAATGTAATATGCTAAGACAGCTAACAACCAGGAAAACGTCGCATGAAGAGTGAACATTTTTTCAGTCTATATCGTGATTATTCCAACTCACTTACTTTGTCAAATGCAAGCGAACTCTTCTGGAGCTGAATTTCTATCAACCATATCCAAGTTCATAAAGAGAAAGAAAATTTTGTCATTGCTTTTACGTGGTAGTCGTGCGGTGACGGCAAAGAAATATAGTATTACAAAAAAGCGTGATAAACGTGCAAAGTTGTTGTTTTGCCTTGTCAAGCTATTGCTTTTTTTACTTTATCGTCGCCGCTTCATCTTAAAGTTCCTATTATTTACGATACATTGTGATCCATCAGAAACAGAATTTTCTCAGTGCAAATTAAATTGCTCCTGCTGATAGCATCCGAAACGTTTTTCGCCTCATCTGTGGTTCCTTCGTTTCTGGTTAGGAAAGCTTGGTGAACGAACCGGGCTACTGTGGCGAGATAATAGCCGTCGTGTACGAACTCACGAAAAGAACTCAGGAGATGCTGTTCACCGATTAGGCACAATAATACAAAGCATTTTTTGTGCCCAATTAGGAACCAGCATTCTCTTGACCGTTTGGAAATGGTCCGGTGAGAGTCCATCCTCGGAGACCCAGGGGCAGATAGTGGGGGCGAGGGAAAGTCTAAACGGGCGGAAAAATATGGCACGAAGAAAAGTAAAGAACGCCGAGAAGAGCCCCTGGAGACAATGTCTTACCAGGCAAGTTCCAAACGGTCGCCGCCGTTCTGACTTCTGATTGGTGCCAGATAACTTTTTTGTTTTTCTGCCCAATCAGAAGGCAGAACGGCGGCGACCGTTTGGAACTTGTCTGGTAAGACATTGTCCCCAGGGGCTCTTCTCGCCGTTCTTTACTTTTCTACGTGCCATATTTTTCCGCCCGTTTAGACTTTCCCTCGCCTCCACTATCTGCCCCTGGGTCTCCGAGGATGGTGAGAGTCGGTACCCTGGGGCTCTTCCGCCCATGCTTGAAAACCTTCGTCGCGCCTTTTAACCCGGCCCGAATGACTGCCCCCGGGTCTCTGAGGATGGTCGCATTCCAGGATAAGAATAAAATTGATGGTACTATGAGTGACTTACTGGCAAACAAACGCACACTCTCACTGTTGGACGATGGACACGTTCAAACGATGCACGAGGTCTAGCCAGTTTTAATTCTCCACAAATAATTAAAAAAAACCACAACAGGAGCATTAAATATAAATGTTAATACTTGTGTAAATGTTTATCAATTAATTAACAAATACAAAGGATGAAAAGTTGTAACTCGGAGTTTCACGCACTAAGCGATGATTAAGGTGGCTCGATACAGTTTTTCAGGGTCAATACCTCCCAAGTTTGAGCATAAACTACGTCGCCAAAAACAAAGTTTTGGAAAAATTGCCAACACAGTTGTATTAGATGAAGATGAAAATTTGTTATGATCAGGGTTGCAACGGCATCGGAAGGAAGGTTTATCTCAAGAATCTTAAACTTTTAAAAAAATCTATCGAGCGGTTTAAAAATTATTCTCTAATTTGTTAAAGTAGACCAAAATGTTGTAAAAAAAAAACCGCTAACAAGAGCGCCTCGATACATACTAATCAAATCCTTCTTTCTAGAAATCGGCTCGAGCTATCTCCTTGATCTTTGACACAAGTTTTTAAAAAGTTTGAAACTACTATTAGGTGAAATTGCGTGTCAAAAGCGCTTCGTTTTCTACAGATAACAGCCAAACACCAAGATTGTCTATTTTTTACCGTATTTCTAACCACAAAATCTTTATCCCAAAATATCTCGATAACGCTCTTACAGATTTCGCTTAAACTTCACGAACATCGAGGCTACTATTGGAGGAAAAAGCTTCCGTGAATGATTTTCGAAGAACAGTTCCCAGTGCCGAGATATACTGCTGCAAGTAAAATAGGTAATAGCGTCATTTCGTTGCTATGACAACTCCGATGCCGTTACAAACCTGATCATAACAGATTTTCATCTTCATCTAATACAACTGTGTTGGCAATTTTTCCAAAACTTTGTTTATGGCGTTGTAGTTTACGCTCAAACTTGGGAGGTACTGGCCCTGAAAAACTGTATCGAGCCACCTTAATTGGTGCGTGAAACTCTGAGTTACGACTCATCATCTTTGCATTTGTATTTCAGTTCGCTCTGCATATATTTGCATTATTTTTTATCGTGTGTTCATTTTATTAATTTACATCATAAATAGCGAAATGTATTATTCAACCATCTGAAGGACAAAGTCTCAATACAACGTTCCACATTAACTGCTTTGGCTGGACTTCTTCCTGTTCACGTCCTTCAGCATACGAATTCCAGTACACGCTTCAAAATGGTCTTCATGGCATACTATATAAAGGGAATATGAGCAGCTTCCGTACGAAACTAATCCACGGCATTTCTAACATAATTACGACAATCCGTTTTGTAAATGGAACAACAATAAAACAGGAGCTGAATGTCTTGGTAAGGGCTTTTTAGAGTCACGGTAATGCCTGATCAAGGTGCGGCTTTTATATGTGTATGAATACTAAATGTAGATATTTAACTAATTGAGATCACAGTTATGAACTGAAGCACACACTACAAACTCCTCGGTATGGACAGTACCGTATATCACCCCGGCAGTGCAACGTGGCAGACATGGACAGCTGCTTCGTTCTTGTTACGTCTCATCAGCATGGCATAGCCAGCACGGTCTCACTTTTACCCCCGCTCATTGACTCGACGGCTATGACATGCTGATGTGCCCTAATAAGGGCGAAACAGTTGTCCATGGATGCCACTGCCGGTTCACCGGCGAAAATGTCTACGTATGCTCTGCGAAAATGACACGTGATCTATTGTGGGCAATGTCACTGGCTCCGAGGCAAAAATGCCCGCGAAGTGTTGTTGAGATGAAAGAAGCGATGGGAGCTTTTTTTGGCAGTTGCAGCGGTTGCAATTTCTTGCCACTGTAAGAGATCAAAAATTATTTTGGTCAAAGTTTTGACGGAAGTGTATTGTCTAGAGAATATAGCGTCCTGAAACTGGCGGAAAATCGTATTGACATGGTCTTTGGTTTGCACGTGGAAGACATTCCGAAAAGGTGGGTAATTTTTTGCTCTTTTTGTTTACTGCATGTACCGTGCAACTCGGTACAAAAAGAAATTATAAAGTAGTGGAAGAAAAATTATTGGGCTTTGTTTTGGCATATAAATTAGCTTATACCGAGTTGCATGAAAGCGACATTTTTGTTAAATGTGTATCCTGTTTTTGTGTCAAAATTCGACTTTGATTGTGAATCTAAACATTCGATAATATGTTTGTTCATATGACTATCTTGTGCTTCTTTGCTTGGAAAACTATATTTAGATGCTAAAGCTCCGTGTGTTTACACTGTTTATGGCAGAAAAATAAGCTTACGCTTGGTTCAACTTAATCTCGTGTCACTCGGTACAAAAGGAAATTTTATGCCTTTTCTCCCTTATAAATTATATGCACAACCCAAAAATGCTGCCTTGCCTGAGCTATGTTTACTGGGCAAAAATATAACCAACCAACAAATGGAGTAAATGGCTATGGGCAAAATCCCATAGCCGCATTTATTTAAAAATACTGTTCAATCAAATCCTTGATACAAAGTTTGGCCCAGTAAAGGTGAGGGCACTGAAAACGCCAAAAATACAATCTAAATATATGAAAAAGGGGAGTGGCTGGGACAAGGGGAGGAGGAGGGATGAAAAAACACGTCTTTAACCACCGTCAAGATGAAACGAAGTGAAACTCACATGGACGCCTGGTCACTTGGCAAACACAAGTATCCTAAAGGGTATTGGCTATAATCCAAATAAATGCCACCCCAAGTCCCAGGCCCCCAAAGAAATAAAAAGTACACAATGGGAAGAAGAAGCATAAAAATTCTATTTGCAAGCAAATATTTCCTATAAAGAAGGTAAAGAAATATTCTTAGCCATTTTCTTGCTGTGTAAATTGCCTTGTGGCTAGTGGATCGAAAGCGGCCGGGTTGCGGCAGTTTTCTAGAGTGCGTAGTTCGAAACGTGATTTTGTCCATCGATGCACATTTCATTGTTGTTGCACATTATTACAGCTTTGTATGTTACAGAAACTTGACTTTTATCCGAACTGTCGAATGAGAAAATGTGAGAGTGTTTTCATTAAAACGCTTAGACCGTCTTGGAGCTACAGTTCGATAGGTCTAGCAACATTTTGATTTGTAAAAAAAATTCTGTTGACAATGTGCTCAGCTGCTGTACATTTAGGCTTGCAATTTCGTAATTGAAGGATCGAAGTTTAGATTATTTTGCTCATAAATTTGTCTTGGGATTATACACACAACGAGTTACTTGTTACTTTCCGCGTTAGGAACCGCACCTTATTACGGACATGATTTCCCCCGTGTACAATTTTTGCACACAATGCTTTCTGTGGGGGGTGCTTCTTTGCTTGAAAATTGGATCCTGGAAGGAGATGAACAGGGTAATTTTCCTGTGAATGCTTTGGTTTTTCTGTCCATCGTTTTTGGCTTAATATTTTTTTAGAGCAAAGTTATGAATTAATGATAGAGTTAACATGCTGTTAAGTATTTAAAAGTTCTTTCCAAGAAAAAAAATAATCATCACAAATTAAACTTACAGGAGTTGAAAAGTTTGGAGTGAACTTTTAGTCTTAATGAAATTTTAGTTGGATTATGTTCATGAATGCATTTGGGTGAGATACGCAGTTTCCAATTTTGAATTTCTGTAAGAATTATGAGAGAACACTGAAATACAGATCTCATTCAAACATTATAGTTTCATCTTCAATTATCGTTTGTTTCTATTCCTATAAACTTAGCATCAGGTCGACATTTTGCATGAATTTAATGTGATATATATTTGAAGGGGTTGTTTTACAGTGAAGTAGTTTTTTACTTTGTTTTTTTGATATGAAGTTCAGTTTCTTCTTAATTGTTGGCTACGGCAGTGTTAAAGTATCTGACATGTTAACATACTTTATTGTTCATTTCTTCTTCAGAAAAGATTGATTGATCCTGAATCAAACAAAGTGCAGCCTCAAAAACAAGATTTTTGACAAACAAATGTGTACTCAAGGATAGCATACGTCCCTGACAGTGTCAATAAAATTCACTAATGGAAAGATCTGGTTTTTACTCCTTTGTAGCACTTTTGACTACGCATCACTTTTCTAACCTATATACTAAAAAGATAAAATCAGTATTTTTTTCCAACTAACATATTTGCAATCAAAGTTCTCTTCTTTTATATATAGCATTCCCCTTATTTTAAAAATTTTATTACCTTATACATTTATCAAGCACGGTAACCATTGAAAAGAAAAAGAAAAAAAAACCTGCTCGGTCATAGACGGCTTTAAAGTTTTGATATTAAAATTGCACCCGTTCACAATGAAGAAAAAAACATGAATCCAGACACTAAAGTTCATTTAGCTTATGTTTAAGCTTTTTTTTTTCATGAATTAGGAAAGTCTTGCTGGAGAAAACATAATTTTGCTTTATCTTTTCGGTAAAAAAAAAAAAAATCCAGGTGCATAAGAATTTTCAAAGGAACCATAGTGTATTATTTCTCCGCTACATTGAACTGTGAACAACTGGGGCCGTTCTTTCTAGTGACCCGGCTTTTTTCAAAAATATTGTTGTCCTTCGTGATCGTGAAGAGTGATCACTTAAACAAGTCCAAACTTGAATCCGGTAAACCGGCCAAAACGCGCAGGGAACGAATCCCATTGGAATAGGTGAAAAAGGATAATAAAAAGTCTAGGCTATTCTAAAAATATCCGTATATGCATTTGCAACTCATATTAAGCCGCAGTTAACTTTTCTTTCCACTGGAATAAACAACGATGGAGTTATTGCCGCCATTTTGAATTTGGCGATGTCACGTGGTCGCGCGTCGGCCAATCAGACATTTTTCGCAGGTGAACCACCGCCGGAGTGATATGGTTTTGCGCATGCGTAAGGTTCTGGCCATACCGCGGAGTTTCACCGGCAAAAAATGTCTGCGCATGCTCTGGAAAAAATGACACGTGATCGATTTCGGGTAATATCATTGGCTCCGAGGCGAAAATGCCCGCGAAATGTTGTTCAGATAAAAGAAGCGAAGGCAGCTTTTTTTGGCAGTGACAGCGTTGCAATTTCTTGCTACTGTAAGAGATCAAAAATTATTTTGGTGAAAGTTTTGACGTAAGTGTGTTCTCTAGAGAATATGGCGTCCTGAAGCTGGCGAAAAATCGCATTGGCACGGTCTGATTTAGTGTTATTGACGTTGTGATCGATGGTTTCCATGTGGAAGACATGCCGAAAAGGTCGGTAATTTTTGCTCTTTTTGTTTACTGCATGTTCCGTGCAACTCGGTACAAAAAGAAATTATAAAGTAGTGGAAGAAAAATTATTGGGCTTTGTTTTGGTACATAAATTAGCTTGTACCGAGTTACACGGAAGCGACAGTTTTGTTAAATGTGTATCCTGTTTTTGTATCAAAATTCGACTTTGATTGTGAATCTAACATTCGATAACATTCGACTGTTGATCGAAGAGCGTATCACAATGCTATCCAAAATGTTTTTGTTGTTTAGATCAAGTTTGTTATCACGGATTCAACAAAAAAAGTACGGGGACAGACATTTTTGGGCTTTGTTTGTTAATATGACTTAGCTTGTACTTTGTTGCTGTAAAAACTATATTTAGATGCTTAATCTCCGCATGTTTACACTGTTTATGGCAGAAAAATACGCTTACGCTTGGTTCAACTTAATCTCCTGTCAGTCGGTACAAAGGGAAATTATAAGAAGGTCGGTACAGAATTACTCTTAGCCATTGTCTTGGTGTGTAAATTGTCTTGTAGCTAGTGGATCGAAAGCTAAAGTGCGTAGTTCGAAACGTGATTTTGTCCATCGATCCACATTTCATTGTTGTTGTACATTAGTACAGCTTTGTATGTTACAGAAATTTGAGTTTTATCCGAACTGTCGAATGAGAAAAAGTGAGAGTGTTTTCATTAAAACGCTAGTACCGTCTTGGAGCTACAGGTGAATAGGTTCAGCAACATTTGATTTGTAAAAAATACCGGGGTATTCTGTTTACAAAGTGTACAGCTGCTGTACATTAAGGCTTGCAATGGTATAATTGAAGGATGGAAGTTAAGATTATTTTGCTCATAAATTTGGCTTGGGATTATCCACAACGAGGTCCTTGTTACTTTCCGCGTTAGGAACTGCACTTCCTGACATGATTTCCCCGTGTACAATTTTTTAGTACCAAATTTTTGCACACAAGGCTTTCTGTGGGGGGCGCTTCTTTGCTTGAAAAACGGATCCTGGAAGGAGATGAACAGGGTAATTTTCCTGTGATTGTTTTTTTTTTCTGTCCATTGTTTTTGGCTTAAACTTTTTTGGTGCAAATTTATGAATGAATGACAGAGTTAACATGCTACTAAGTATTCAAAAGTTCTTTTCAAGAGAAAAAAATAATCAGGAGTTTACAGTTTGGAGTAAACTTAGAGTCTTAATGAAATTTTAGTTGGATCGTGTTGATGAATGCAGTTGTGTAGGATGTGCAGTTACCAATTTTGATCTTCTGTCAGAATTATGAGAGAACTCTCACAGATCTCATTCAAACATTATAGTTTCATTGTTATTATTGTTTGTTTCTATTCCTATAAACTTCTCATCAGGTCTCCATTTTGCATGAATTTAATGTAATACATATTTGAAGGGGTTGTTGTTTCACCGTGATGTAGTTAATTCATTTTGTTGTTTGATATGAGTAGTTGTTGGCTAAGGCACGGTGTTGAAGTATATGACATGTTAACATACTTTGCTTTTCGTTTCCCTTCAGAAAAGATTGATTGATCCCGAATCAAACAAAGAGCAGCCTCACAAACAAGATCTTTTTGTTGAACAAATGTGTACTCAAGGAAAGCATATGTCCCTGACAGTGTCAATGAAATTTATTAATGGCAAGATCTGGGTTTTTACACCCCTTGTAGCACTTTAGACTATACACATCACTTTTTTAACCTTTATGTACTAAAAAAATATAATCAGTATTTTTTCAAACTAACACTTGAATCAAAGTTCTTTTCTTTTAAATATAGTATTCCCTTAATTATAAAAATTTCATTATCTTATTCAGATCAAGCACAGTAACCATTAAAGAGAGAAAAAAGAACCTTGCTCGGTCAAAGACGGCTTTAAAGTTTTGATATTAAAATTTCACCCTTTCTCAATGAAAAGACTGAATGCAGACACTAAAGTTCATTTAGCTCATGTTCAAGCTATTTTTAAAAAATTGGAAAGTGTTACTGGAGAAAAAATATTTTTGCTTTACCTTTTCGGTAAAAAAAATAATAAAATAACTACCAGGTGTCTAAGCAATTTTAGAGGACCCATAGTGTCTTATTTATCTGCTGCATTGAGCTATGAACAAAGGCCGTCCTTCCTAGTGACCTTGCTTTTTTCAGAAACATTGTTGTCCTTCGTGATCTAGAGTTGAATCCTGTAAACGGGCAAAATCGCAAGTATCGCAGGAAACGAATCCCACAGGAATAGGTGAAAAAGGATAATAAAAAGTCTAGGCAATTCTAAAAATATCTGATATGCATTTGCTTTTCATATTAAGCCGCAATTAACCTTCTTTCTATTGGAATAAACAAACTATGGAGGTACTGCCGCCATTTTGAATTTGGCAATGTCACGTGGTCGCGCTTCGACCAATCAGACGTTTTTCGCCGGTGAAACCGCGGAGTTAAACCGCTGAGTTGGTGCGTGTGCTTCAGCGCATAATTTGATCGTTAACTAATTACCTTCAGAATGGGGCGCCAAACATCTGTAAGATTTATAAGTATTATTTTACCTAGAATTAGGGATAACAGAGACCCTTAGTCATGTCAAACATCTTAGGAACCCTTCCAGCACTGATATCCTACTTCCATTAACTGTAGAAGACTCGTCCACAGGTCGCTTTTTTGATCGACGTAGACTTAACCAAAAGGGTTTTAAAATACTCTCTATACTAAACAGCAAATTGATACAGTCTTGTCTCAAGGGTTCCTTTTTTGGCCGCTACACTGAACATTTGCATTATAATGTGGTATTGACATTTAAATGATATGTAAATCCCTTTAACAAAACGTTTTATTCCCTAAGGGTTTGAATTGGGTACAACATTGAGTTAGCCGAATAGGTCTATTGAATAGAAAACAATGGATTTTTAAAAGGCCAAAAGCAACAGCTACTTCGAGGAAAAATAATTTTACAGTTACAATTGTTTTCATTAAAAAAAAAAATTAAAGAAACTTTTTTATCATTTACTAGGTTCGACCCTCTTCTTCACAAAAATGCGATGAATGGATTAGGAAGTTAAACCAGAGTGAGAATGCAAGTTTGGTTCTTCTGGTGATGGTAGAATGTTTGACATCTAATTACACAGATCTCAAAACATGTGACAAGGTTAGAAAGAAATCTGTATCATTTACGGAAAATCTTCCAAATAGATGACTACTTTCTGCCCACGCAGTAAAGTGGTACTATCAAAACTCATTGTTTTCGTGTGTCTTGTCTGCACTAACAGCGCTTCCAATAAGGTTAACGTGCTTCAATCCTGCCAACCAGCTTGGAGAAGGACAGTATAAAACCGTGGTTTCCGAGGGGATCAGTTTTTTAATGGCTTTTCATCTAGAACAACAAAGACACTCATATTTAATACAGTACTCGAAAGCAAAATAGTGGTCAATATTTTCGACTACCACTGACGCCAAAGGTTCTGCTATGTTGACCGCTCAGAGTCTCCGATTTAGAGAAACGGGAGGGCGCTTTGTTTGGGGAGAGTGCCAGCAATATCATAGAAAAGTCTGTAATAGTTATTGTCGTCTGTTTTGTTTTAATTCAAACTGTAATCGTCTCCTTTCACAGATTAAAACGCCAATTTTTCATTTTCTTTCAACACAAAAACTGGAAAACATCAACGATCTTCTTTCGATTTCATTGCTCATTGGCTCCATAGCAGATCGGCTGGAAATAAATTCGACTGATTTAGTTGTAAGTTATCATTTTGTTTTATTAAATGACAGATAACAGATAAAATACTAAGTAGGTACCTTGAGAACATGTTTATTCTGGGCAGATTTAGGAAAATCATTTCTCACTTATTAGAGAGCGTGTTGTGGGGGAATCTCATTACCTTGCAGGGAATACATAACACCGATGACGCCATAGCCTTTTATATCTTTATCTCATGAACAAAATGCGGGGAAATCTTATTTAAGAAATCCGCCCTATCCTTCAACGAAGTACATTAATTTATTATCCTGCCTCTACTTCATAGAATTACTGTCAACGGGCGCCAACCAAAAATCCCTTAAAATTCCCATTTCGGCCAATTCATTTCAACTTGACTCAGTGTTCTATTTTCAACGATTGAAATTTTGCAGGTAATGCATATGACTTTGCAAAAACTGGTTACAAATGTGCGCGAACGGTTTAGAGCAACTATACCAAAATCTGGCTCAACTTTGACTCTGCTGACGGAAAACATTATTTACAGCATTGGAAAACTATTGACGATTAGTTCAAGAGATGCTCATTTCGCAAATCAAGACAAGCCCCAACAGAAAATGGTATGCAGTAACATTAAATTTTATCTTTGAAAAAACAGTCCTTAAAAATTATCCAGAGGGAGACCTTGCTAAGTGCAAAAAAAGGGACTGATATGTTAAGTCGCGTTTTTGAATATCTCTCCTCAGCACAATTTTGCTAACACATCCGCTTTCCTGACTCTTTGACTACCTGTGTATCACCAATCGTTTAAAGATTTATGTCCCCTGTGCGTTAAGTCGGAAAGATTTCCAACGTAACTTACCAAGTAGGGGACTACGTGTCCTATTGTTCTCTCCCCTGTACATTGTACGAGTCTATAAATAAATAAATAAATTAATTAATTAATTAACTTTGCCCAACTTATCAGAGAGTAAAAAGAGGGAAAAGATATTTGCAAACAACCTCTGGATAACTTAAGTCTTGTCAATCTGATAGCTCACTAGCTCATGCGTTCGTGATTCCACCGACGAAACACTAAAGACAAACACACTCTCCACCTCCATGAAAGTTATTTTCTCCCAGGTGACACCATCCTCACGTATCCTCGATTCAAGAGGCGCCCCAATACAATCAAAACATTAAAAACCCTTTTTTACTTCTTTTTTTCTGACAAGGGATCGGGAAAACATCGTCTTATGCATTTGTTGACCCAATTGCCAACATTTATTGCGTCTCTGCTCAATTTGTAGCGTCCTTGGCAGCAGTTTCTTATCTCACCTACTAGGTAATTTATTTTCTAACTTCGTTTATATTCCCTCCTCAGAAAATCAACACTACCAAAAAAATCTTATCCTTGAAGAGTCACATGGTTGAAGGATTTCGCCTATCATTGAAAAAGCGCCCAGGAAACATGTCTTTCACATCGAAATATCTTAGCATAACGGTGGTTTCTATACAAAAAAAAGACATTCACCATGGTTACAGACTTAATGCACACAGAAGCAGCTTTATAATCCCTGATCTCAACAAAGTCTTGAGCAAAATGAACGACAGCTACGTTCTGTTTTTAGAGGTACGATAAATCCACCTTCCGTATTTTCGCTATATTTTTAACATTGTTGGCCAGGGTTGTATGTGTTGTGAGCTGTAGTGGATTATGGAAAAATTTTATTATTTGAAGGAAACAATAACTTGGTATTAACTTTACAGGGAAGCCTATTCGACAACTATGTTGGTTATTTAAGTCAAACTGGCGCACGTATTTATTAATTAGCTCAAATCACAGATTCGATCTACTAAAATTGGTTTCTCTTATACTAGTTGATGATGATGAAGATGATGATGATGATGATGATGATGATGATGATGATGATGATGATTGTTATTATAATTTAATATTACTTGTATGATCAAATTTAGAGTTGACCGTATAATTTTTTTATGGTGAACGTTTCTCTCCTAGATGTGGAGTACCCCCTTCAATCCCTTTACTTGGGATAAAAGCAGCAAAAGGGTAACAACAGATGTGGCGAGTTTAGATTTTCGTGATGCGGAAGGGAAAAAGATCCTCATTTCTGGTCTGACACCAGGAGTCATTATTCTACTACCTCTGAATCGACAGACAAGTCATCTAGTAAACGTTTCTTTCGGAGCAGATAGAACGCTCAAACATCACAAAATAGGACGTCTGTATGAAAATTCCATGGTTAACATCTGGATAATCCTTGAAGAAAGTGACGTTGCCGCCTCTTCCATAAAAATAGCGGAACCTCTTAAGACTTCTCCGCCCCTCGAATGCAAGCGGGTACGGGGTGCTTGGCTCAAGAGCAGTAGAATCACATGTGAGGGAAAAAATCAAATAAAAATCTCTTTTACGGCATTCGATCCTGGATATTATGTTCTCTATATGGACTTCAAAGCGGTTACAGAAAGTTCTGGAAACGCTAATGAATGGGAGGGTAATGACAACGGATGTATCAAGATCAGACAACTTCCTTCGCGCCCGAAGAAAGCGAAAGTTAGTTACACTTTTGAAGTAAGCGAATTCACTTGTCTCTTTTGGCAACAAATTCAATCTGAATGGAGAACTACTGGATGTAAGGTAAAGAAATTATCTTGTTCTTAAATACGAATACATCTAGAAATGCGCTTAAATCTTGCCTAGTGCTTCGTTAGATCTTCGATATCATACTGAAAACTTTGTCTTTAAGTATTCTTTTACTCACCCTGTATTACTTTATCATATTATTGGTTAGTAGGACGAATCGCGTAGCTTGTGATTTGCAAATCAGCTAAGAAATGGTATTTGTTGTTAAGTGATTTATGTTTCCCATTTACTTTTCAAATCGTCCGCCAATCTCCTCTTGATATAATACAATTACAAAACAGAGAAGCCAAGAAGGTTTCACAGAATAGGACTAAAATTATTTCCCTATATTACTACTTTTAAGGCACTGGAAATTATCAAGGACTCTACACTTAAATGCTCTTGCAGTCACTTGACGAGCTTTGCGGGCGGCTTCCTGGTACCACCAAATCAAATCAACTTTGAGCAAGTTTATCACGAGTTAACGTCTTCAGAAGAACCTGGCAAATTTCTAGTTTTGGGAACAGTAGTAACATCTTTCGTTGTTTACTTGGTGGTAGTGCTTTTGGCCAGGAGAGCTGACATAAAAGATAGCTCAGTGGTAAGATATTTACATCCACGATTTAACCAGGTAGCTTTTAATATCAGAAGTCGACGTGTCACGCTTTCTGTCCCATTCTGCCCGGTAGCTGGATTTTTCTCTCCGTAGTACCGAGCACGTTTGTAATTAAATGCATGGCCAAATGGTTTGTCTACCCCATAAGCTTTATTACGGACGACCAAACGAGACCGCACTCCTAATCTCCAGCCTGCTAATATGCATGATATGCACAGCACTTATGTAGCCAGCACGCATTCGCTTGGACTTCCGGTAAGAATGATTGCAATGCATAAAACGCAATCTGAGGGAGTACGTTTGGACCTTCTATCACTTATAATCTGATGGCTAGCCTGTTCCAGGCGCTCGGATAGTGGAGTGCGGCGCGAAGTAAGAGAGTGGTAAATCAAAGGCTCCTAGGAGCGCCTCATGGATGAATTGAATTAGTGTAGAAAAGACAGTTCAATAATCAAAGAAAAACATATAAATCTTTTTGAACGGTTCATTGAGTACGGACTTGCCAAAATACAGCGTGACTCGAAGTATCCGATTGTTATCGGCGCAGCATTTCTACTTACAAAGCAAAGATCACTTAAAGCAATTATTAACGCTTTTTAGTTGTAAAATAATTTGCTTTCTCTTGTGACTGTCAAACACTTTCCGAATGACAGTGCACTTTCTTGTAAAATAGCCAAGTTTTACATAAGCACGAAATTTATATAAACCGTGGTTTTAAACAATTATTTTAATGGACCTCGAAGGTTTCCTAAAAGTGCGATGCTTTTAAATAAATGTTGTTAATATGCTGTTCACAAAGAGTACGTAACGGTTAGTATATGTAGTACGAGCTATATTAAATACAGAATACAGGCGTTTATGGCTAAATTGAACTGCTTTAGAACGCGATTTGATAAACACGAGCTAACAATTATTTTAATAAAACAGATTAAGCTCAAAGCAGTATCTGCTCTGACCTAGCCAAGTAATTTAAACGCAGTCGAAGTATCCGATTGCCTTTCTCCACCTGAATGTTCTAGAGACTTGTTTATACCAGCGCAGCATTTCTTGTAGAAATGACATTAATAGCCCTGCTAAATGGAATCACCGACAAACAAAAGCCTACGTTAAGGCAAAGATCACCTAAGAATTCAAGCAAAATAGCGTATAACGCTTGTTGGTTCTAAAACCTGTGCTTCTAGTTGACACAATATTAATTCATTCCCTGTTTGCATACGAAGACAAATGGTCGAAATGTCGCTTTAGCAATTCGAGGACCGTTTTTTTGCAGTGATTATAAGGCTCTTTGGCTTATTCGCTTTTCGCTGAACGAAATCCCATCGTCAGGCTGCAATAGCTCTTTCACACTCCTGTTGATCGCATCTTCTCCATATCAAGTATAATATCGGGAACAAGTGTGCATAATTCGTCCAAATATACGACAATGATCCATGCTCAATTATTCCAATGTCCTTTTAACAATTCTAAGTACATTTCTTGCGAATGATATTATCAGTGTTCTTTAGAATATTTCCATTTATACAAAACCCATCTCTATAACTGATGTGTCGGGAAAAAAATTCGCCTTACTAGTACCCTCTAGAATATTCCAAACATGTGCGTGAAAGGCACTTGGAACAAAAGTAATACTAAGTAAGGGAGGTAAGAGTAAAGTGTTTAATCTGACTTTAATGAATACATTAATGAGAATCGAGTGAGTGAGTGAGTGAGTGATCGAGTGCCATGCGAGTGCCTCCAAAAGCCCATGGCATGACTACGTCATCCATGAGCTAAAACGGAGGACCCTCTAACCCACCCCCTCCCTGTCTTTTTCTGCTAACATCTCTTTGCACTATCTCCTAGACCTGAACGCCTGGAACAGGCTATCTGATGGCATGTGTTTAGATCTTCTATCAATTGAAAGTTACGCAAAGCAGAGCGCTTTGATCTTAGATCAATGAGGCACACACGCCCTACTTGTTGGTTATTAGATTATTTGAATGGTGCGCATACAAACATATAAACAAAGCATTACTTTATTCCTGATTTCAGCTACAAGATAACAAATCCTTAAACGGTGGAACAGTACAATCAGAAGGTTCAACATATCAGATATCCGTAAAGACTGGCGTCTGGTTTGGTGCAGGAACTACTGCCAACGTTTCGTTTATTATACACGGGGTTGACGGCAACAGTGGTACTATCAATATATACCAGGACGGTACAGCCGGTTCCAAAACTATTCTTACTCGAGGATCTACACAAACGTTTACAATGACTCTGAAAGAAGGCATAGGAGACATTTATTCACTACGTATTTGGCATGACAATTCAGGCAAGGACCCTTCGTGGTATTTAGATGAGATAGAAATTACAGATACAAGATCTGGAAACTGTTGGAAATTCATCTTTGAAACATGGCTAAGCCTGGAGGATGAATCGTACACTAACGAAGTTTTTCAAACTCCTCTCCACTCAAATCCCAACATCACAAGAAAATCCATCAAAGAAATGTTCTCCAATGGCCACCTTTGGTTATCGATCATAACGAAGATTCCAAATGACAGCTTTACCAGAGTTCAAAGACTCTCCTTTTGTTTTTCAGTACTTTTATGTACAATGGCTACCAATGCTGCATTTTACTCCTGGGGAGCAAAGTCACCCCAAAATATTAATCCAGGTCCACTAAAGTTTTCTGCGAGACAGGCGATTGTGAGTATCCAAACCAACCTTATCCTCTTGCCTTTGCAAGTTCTCATCCTGTTGTTCAAAAACACCTTGGCTCGATTGCAAGGAGAGCGCAAACGTCTTTGCTTGATATGCATCACTTCTATTTTGATTGCAATTATGACTACTGCATCCGCAGCTTTAACTATATCATACGGTCTCGTGTGGGGGAAAGACAAAAGCCAAGAATGGATTTCTGCAGTCATCGCCTCTGTCTTTGAAGACATTCTGATTGTGCAGCCGTTTAAATGTGTTATTATTGTCTCACTGACTGTTATGGTTTCTAAATGCAAAGCAACTAAAGTATCCTCCTATGGGCTTCAAGAAACGCCATTAGAGAAAGCAAGTACCAGATCCAGGGAGAAATCAAGCCTGAGGAAAGAAAGTGTCATCAAAGCTAAACGTCGGTTATCCATTAGGCAGGCAATCTTCTATGTAACCTTCCTGGTTGTTCTCGGAGTGCTTTCATATGGAAACAGAGATTCGAATGGATACCATTTAACAAGATCTCTTTATGATCATATTGGGAATTTTACCAAGGTACAAACTTTGCTCAATTTCAGGGTCACCATTTTCAATCGCAGTAAGGTCCATAAATATTCTTGAATTAAGCACTAACAGGTTTAAACATGTCGTAACGTTAAGGGTTCTCCTAGATAATCCTGAAACAACAGAAGCAGTAGCAACAACAGATGTAGGGGCAGTAGCAGTAGCAATGGTGGTGGTTGTGGTGCGGAGTAATAGTGGTGCTGGTGGTAATAGCGGTAGTGATAGCAACAGCAATCTGCTTAGTGTAAACTAAGTATACAAATTTGGATACTTTTTTAAACCAAATCCTTTTTTCAGGTTTCAAATGCAAGTTTGTTCTGGAAGTGGATGGCCCATGACCTTATTCCACTACTGTACTTCACCAACCTGGAAATACAAGAGTACAAAGTGCTCAACGCAGAACAAACATCGACTAGGATTGGAATGATCAGACTGCGCCAGCTGAGAGCAAAGAATGGTAAGTTACACTGAATGGCTGACTGAACGTTTGAGTGAATTATTAATTAGTGACCTGTATGATGTATGACAATGACTCTACGTGCAATTTTGACAAAGTTAGTTTTTCGGACACGGAAGGCGTTGGAAGCTAGACATTCCTTGGGAACTCCATGACGGACAACAGGTCTTCCCCACTCCCTGGACAGTATAATAAGTCACACTTTTCGTTATGTAGAAACATTTCATCACCCTCTTATCATTTCATTTCAGTCCCTGCCGAAGACTGTATGTTAAATAGTGCGCGAAATTGTTTGTCTCCTTTTTTAACCAGAGTACCTTTTGAATTAATCTTCACTATGGCTCATCTTGTATACGACCCCTCCAATCCCACTTTTATTTATAAGCTGTAGTCTTTTTGTTGTTAGTGCAATGCCCTGTGCAAACGTTCCTTGACGTGGACTCATGGCATCAAAGTTGCTACGACAGCTACTCCACCGGGAGGGAATCCCAAGAGCCGTTTCAATTGAAGCAAGCAAACTCATCAGTTCAGTTCCAACAATGTTCCCTTCCATGGATGTACCAAACATCAGAGGACCTCAACTCCTCCCCCAAATGGGGACACCACGCCTGGTATGGTGGGGGAGGATATGCTGCCGATTTAGGCTACGAGGCACACACTGCTTACACAGTCATAAACCACTTGCAATTAGGAAAATGGATTGATCGTCAGACAAGAGCTGTCATTGTAGAATTCAATTTCTTTAACCCAGCAATCAGTGTATTAGGTGTCTGTTCCTTCTTTTTTGAATTCCTTCAGACGGGCCAGGCTACCCCTTTGATGCATGTTGATTTGATCTCGCTGCACAACACGGATTCAATCCTCCAAATGTTTCAAGGTCTTTGCTTGGTCATCTTCATTGGAATGGTTTTCTTAAAATCAGGTCAGACAGTCATGACCTTGCTACAACAAGGATCGCGTTACCGGCGAAGTGGCTGGTGCTGGCTTGACCTTGGACACCTTGTAACCTCAATTTCTCTTCTTATCTGCAGCTTTATTAAGTCTTATCAAATTTCCAAAAGCATGCAGAAATTGCGGCACAACATCTTTGCTACAGTTAACTTTCAAACTGCAGTTTTGTGGGGAAATATCGAAAACTCTTTCCTGTCCATTGTGATTTTTCTCACAACCATCAAGATTCTCCAACTTACTTACTTTAATATGTATACACGTGTGTTCGTCCAAGCCTTGCGTATCTGGGTACGAGAATTCTTTTCCTTCTTGATGGTTCTCTGTGTTCCATTCTTTGCATTCCTACTCTCAGGCATGTTGCTGTTTGGAACACGAAATAAAAGATACTCAAGTGTCTGGCCAGCTTTTTCCTACCAGCTGGAAATTGTTCTAGGGAGAGTAAAAGCTCGACCCATACAAGAATTAATTGAAGCACATTCCGTCCTTGGACGTCTTTTTGTCTGTACTCTTCTCGTTATTATAACTGTTATACTGATGAATTTATTCATCAGTTCCTTGAAGGATGCGGTCAGTGACGCAAAAAGTACAGTACAGATGAACACAGAACAAGAGTCATCAGAGACCCAAATTCCAAACAGAAGAAACGAACAACATGAAGCAAAGAATGTGGACTTGTCTTTGACTTCTGCGTTTTACGACCAAATAAGCAACCAGCTAAGGACCATCGACTTGATCCGTAATCTTCCACAAGCCTATGTCGTTGATAAAAAGCTAAGTGAAGTTCTGAAGAGAGTGGACGCTCACACAGATGGGGAGCAATGTTATCCTCTGCAAAAAGGTCAAATGTCCGAAATTGTCGTCGATAAACGAAGAAAGTTACCAACCATTTCGGAAGAATAGGTTCAACTCCTCAAAAAGTGACGTTATACACAACGCCAGCAACTCACCCATCTTTCGGGTGGGGGGGGGGGGGGGTGGGGGTGAGTACTTAAATAGTAAAATAGATTGCAGTTACTATCCACACTGTTAATCTAGTTAATGGCTATGACAATGACTAAAATGAAAGCTAATACTGCTACACTTTGGTCACTTTTCATAATGATGCCTTTGCTGACTTCTCAGATATTTTCATGATGGTGCTGTACTTATAGGTAGATATATTAATACGCTATTAAAGAACAGTTATTGTCGACGCCACTGTTTGCATGTTTTCAACTTTTCATGATGCTCTCTTTGCTGCCTTTTCATGATGGAGCTGTAGTTATAAGTAGATATATCATTGTGCTATTAAATGTGGCAATTATCGTAGACGCCACTGTTTGCATGTTTTCTATTCATCTCCTAGAATTAGAGACTCTATGTCACGGCCTGCGTATGTGCAGAACTTGAGACTGTTCTGAGGTGATATTCTCAACTGTCCGTCATATTGAATTTTAGAAATGTTGATGGCTTTTGTTGAAAGCAAACAACACTTTGCAGTCAAATCAGTTTTTCTGATATTTTTGTGTCAGAGGTTCAAGAACCCAATTTAGATATAACCAAGACACATTAGATGACTTTTATTGAGCAATTTTATAGCAGATATAAATTGATGGAATTTCCTCAATTTTTTTTTTCGTTTTTTTAAATTTTCTTTTCTTTAATGGTTTCCATATACGCTTCACCTAAACTTAGTGAGTGACAATGCTGAGAATATTCCAGCCAGTGTTGTTAATTTGCACCTTTGCATGACACGTATTTAAAATGTACATAATTGTCATCCGACGTGACTTTTTTTCTTGATTTTTTGTTCGTGTATTATAGTGTTTTTGCCCTTCAGTGTAAGCTATGCATAAGTACTATCAGATAAAAGAGAGCAGTTTATATATTTCTAGTAGCGTACAGCATTCATTTTTCGTGGTTATTACGATTAAAGTAGAATCACCACCGACACAACCTTTCCGAGCCTTTTTACTTTTTCCTTCACAAACTTTGTTGAAACTTGGTAATGATGCCATATAAATAATCAAATAAAGTCATTGTTATTAACCCAAAGAGTTTTAGAGCACTAACGTCAGCAATTTGTTACTTACCCTTTTCAAAATTAATAAGATGTTTATTGAGTCATTCATGGTATTTAATAATAGTTAGTGATAACGTTTATAAAAAACGAAAAAGAGCAAGAGTAGCGTGATTAAAATTTACATTAATCAGCAAAATAAACGATTCCTTGAGAATTTTAGTATCATTTCGATTTTATAACATTAGTACCGTGTGTACCACCACAATCAGCACGGTATCCGAGTGATAAAAAGTAGTGGCTGCATGCACGACACAACTTTAATGAACGTAAACCACGCTGAGTGTCGTTGTTTGAACTTTGTCAACCTGATAACGTGGGTCTACTAGAAAACGTTGCAGTTCAAGCTGTATAAACGCCACAGTTTCGCATTACGCCTCTACTTCCGTGATAGTTATGAATGGCCGGGTAATGAAACGTTAGAAAGTCTCGGAGACTCTATAAATGATATTAAAACTAAAAAAACTTTTCAGTGACAAAACAGGAGAGACAAAAAACAAGTATAAAGGACCTTTTCAGATTCTGTTCAAGATTCCCTTTTGTCTGATATACTGATATCTATACATGGCTATATCAATAAACATCAAGCTGTATCTATAGGTTGACCATTTCCGAATTTCCAAAAGCCTCGCTTTCAAAATGAGGCTAAGCGCAAAATATTTCATGTGAAATTAACTTTGTTTGCATGGTAATTAAAAATTAGTTCCTTATCAAAGACCTCGTACTGAAACACTTTTCTAAAAAGACGCTATGACAAGTCGAAAATAGACGGCCAGTCTAATTCGGCGCACTTGTTAAAATTCTCCGTAGGTTGATCTCTTTCTTCATTACTCTTCAATCGACTTCAAATTCTTTTCGCCTGATCTGAACTCAGCCTTGAAGTGGAGTCATCATTCTGCACCAGAAACACGTGCGTATGCTGATAAGATTCCTGTTCCTTCGTCCTAGGGCTTTCCCCCTCCCATTTCATATTATAAGGGAAAAGCTCTGGCCCCCTGAGAGGAGGTTACCTCACCTCCAGCCCTCTTCCTCAATATTTTCTGCCTGAAAAATAGGTTTTGTTTGGTCGAGCGTGAGACAAGAAGGCGCAAGGAAAGTCTTCCCATCAACCAAGAGCCAAGACAGATGTAGCCTCCCCGCAGACGTCCTTTGGGGTTCGTTCGTCACGTATTCATTTTTCCCCCACGGTCCGTGGGGGAGAAATGAATGCGTGACGAACAAACCCCAAAGGACGTCTGCGGGGAGGCTAAGACAGGTGAAGTAGAAACTCACTGATGGTAAGGCGATAAGGACTTCCGCCGCGCGTGTACATCGGAAGCTTTCATGAGCCGACAACCTCGGGACGCAAAAAAAAGTGTCTGTAGCTGGAACTGGCCGCTTACGGGTTGCTTTGAATGGGAGTTGAGAAAAACGGGGTTTTGTGAAGGCGGTCGTGTCGACGGCCGTGTCATTACCTTGGTTTACCTGTGCAGGCCTGCGCACTTTGACTCCGCCGCGCTAGAGTCTGGGCTCTACTACTTCAAAAAATGGCGCTCAGAATCACCGAGCAGTGGATCAGGGAGAGGGTCAAGTTGAACCACGATAATTTGGGTGAGTTTCCTTCATTAAATGCTTAAACTTTTGTAACTGATTTCATTTTTACCTCCTAGTGCCACGATTTCTTGTGTTTTCTATTTTAGCGCAATGGTTATAGCGTTTTCGACTGCCTTCCAACAAAGTTGCGTGTTTTCAGTTTGGTTTTGTTTGCATTGCATGGTCCAACTTGATGTTTTAGCTACAACCCTGGTCAAAACTCTTGGGACACTTACGCAATAGCTTGTCAAATTGAGGCATCTTCCCTCCCCCCTTCCCCCTCGGTGCAATGTTGGCGTTATGCATTCAAGTTTTAATTCAACACAATCAACACTGCTTGGGGGAGAGCGGGAGAGCACAAATAGCCCCTTATAACAACATCTCCAAGCCTTTTTAAGAGGTAGAATACGAGTTAATTTAGCAAAGTGCGTCTTTCTGCCTAATTTCCTCAAGTGTCCCAAGACGTTTTGACCAGGGTTGTAGTACGCTTTATTTTATTTTATGGCATTTTACTTAATGAATCTTCTCTCTTGCTTCTTCAGTTGCTCTAGACACCGAGTTATTACTACTAACATGCGCGCTTAATCAAACTACGCGCCAGTTTCAATAAAACAAACCGCCATTAATTCCCTTAAAATTTTGGCGACACCATAGCTTGATGGTTGGTATCTGACGTCTTATTAAGACCAGTTTTGTTTCGCAAAATCCAAACAGTTAGCAAACACCTGTTACCGTACGCGTTAAATAGTTACTTCCAAAAGTACTTTTAAAGAGGCTTGTAATTTTCCCTTCTAATCAGCCAAACTTTTGCTTTTGTTGCTTTCCTTCTGATCTTTTATTCTCAGTGTTAGATTGTTCTTTGTGCGTCAGCATAATACCTGTCACTTTGATGATACATATTTTCAGTCACTTGCAAACTGACCTGACCAGGATTCTGCAATTTAGAATATATTGAAAAGTTAAACTGGACATTTGAGTAATGTGGATATGACTTGACTCAGATTTGAAGAGGCAAGGCCGTTCTCACTAAATTTACACTGGTTATAATTATAACATACAAAACCACTCAATTTTTTAGCCCTTCCTATTTATTACTGTTTAGTAATACATGCACAATAATAATAATAATAATACATGCACAAAATTATTGAAAATTAAATAAATTATACTGTATGTGGTCCTTGGTCCGCCACTAAATACTATTGATAATTTAAGACAATTGGTGTTAATAAGACAAGATCGTGTGCTTGTGAATTAAAGTACTTTCTTCTTTACAAGTGATTCTGGAATTTTTTTTTTTTTACTTTTCCAAAAAAATGGGTTGGTTGGGCGATGGGAAACGAAAAATTTTATGGGGATGGCCATATCTTATCTGAATCAAAACGTAACGAACTAAAATACTCCCGGAAGATAATTGTTATGTTCCTTTTGATAATCGTGAAGTGATAAGTTCCAACCTTACCTTTAGTATTTTGCTTGTGATTCAAAAAGGCGACTGTGCTTGATGGTCCTTGGTCCGTGACTCATGTAAAAAGCACAAAAGGTACGAGAGAATGGGATAGTTTCCCTACGAAAATGTAATTTTCACAATATTTCATGTACATGTATTTTATTTATTCCTGATACAATTATGCTATAAATAAATACTCAGCACTCAGCGTAGGTAAAAATAAAAATACAGCACCATTTCACCCTATGAAAAATCAAAATATAGAGAATATGTTCAGTGCAGTTGAAAAACTCTGTATGTGTTTGAGATATTAAGAAAAGAGAACTTGTAAACATAGGAATATTTTTGTAAACAAAGGAATATTTTTCACACATTCCATTTAATCAAAGGGTTTCACTTATTTTGCTAAATGTAATTACGCCAAAGTGATAGGTCGCAGACCAAGGACCAGTACGTAAAATTTGGTGACTTTTTTCAAGAGTCGATAAAACAAAAACTTCAAAGTATGCAGCAAATTTGCTTCCAACGGCACAAAAAGTTTTATCTGAAAACCTGTCCTGCAAAAAGGCACATCTTCCCATTGCTTGTTATTTATTCACAAGCCACGTAAACATGACCAAAAGTTAACAAACTTCAAGAAAGACAAATTAACCTATGGGTCAACAAACTCGAATTTTGCAGCTTTACGAACAGCAGCAAAGCGAAAACTTCGCCATATGAAAGAAGACTAATCAATAAATCATTGAACACATTCAGTTTTTTCCTTTTTTTCTAGATGAAATATTTCTTCATGCAGCGTGCAAAGAAAGTAGTGTCCAATAGCCCGGGGCTAGTGGATTTTGCTATCGGGCTAGTGAATTTTGTTTTTAACTTGCCCAACGGGCAAGTGATGTTTTTTGAGCAATTTGAATAAAGGAAGAACTGTGAAATCAATTCTGCTAGTCAAAAAGCTTTAAGGACTAGTTGAAATGACGTTTGGGCTAGTAAATGCTAGCTTCAGCTTGCCCGAATGGCAAGCTGTAAAAATGATTTTCTTTGCACCCTGATCATGTTTGGAAAAGTCACGGACCAGGGACCACATACTGTATTGATAGATGTACAACATAGATAAACAAATTACTTTTAAAGTATTATTATTATTATTATTATTATTATTATTATTATTATTATTATTATTATTATTATTGTCTCACCATTACTAAGTAAACATTGGTGATGATATGATGGTTTGTCATCATTATTTTTTTGCCCGTGATCATGAAGATGATGTGAAATCTCTCTCTTTGCCTGGTACATATCATGAAAAGATATCTTCACTGGGGACTTCGCTCTCTGGATTTACTCGACTCAAGTCCTTGGATTTGTCTCGTAATGCCTTAATATCCACAGAGGTAAATATTTTCCTTCTTCCCATCACTTCCTCTTTAATTTTACACAAGATAATTTAAAGGCATCAGCAAAGAATCTGAATGCTACCAGATCAAATCAACACCTGTAACTCACTTTAATGACAAAATGTTAAAGATAAGGTTTAAGAGTTGATCTAATTCCAGTCCTATCCATGTTTTGTCACTGGTGCTAAATAAGATTCTTGTGATTTTCCTTTGTCGTCATGACAAGGCTATGCTCTAGCATCGCCTGTTGCCCCTTGAGGCCTACATTTTATGTCTGGGTAACTGTAAAATCTAAGTTTTTCAATGGAAATCATATGCTTGGCACCTTGGATTTCACAAGCATAGAGCACCAGTCTCTTCAATTTTGTCTATAATCTTAGAACACTGCAGCCACAGAAAAGGACTAGATCGCATGACTCTTGAAGAAAGTCTGCAGACTTACAGGAGTCCTGGGTGCTTAGGGTGAACTTTAAATGGAAAGTTGTTGTTGGAGCTCCGAATAATTACATATGAATTGTATACTTTGTCAAGGTGGCCATAGATGGAAATACAGTGAAACCTCTATTAAGAGGACACTAAGGCGGGTCCCGAAATTAATGTCTTATATGTCCCTTTATAACAGACACCTCTATTAGGCAGACGTGGACACTTAAATAAATTGTATTTGTCTAATTTCTATTGTTAAAACCCTCTATTAATATAAGCGGATACCGAATTGAATTGAATAGTATTTGATTACATCCTAGAAATACATACTGTAGTCAATTTAATAGTGCAGATAAATCAATACATTTAGCTGTCAATAAACTAGGAATACATACTGTAGTCAATTTAATAGTGCAGATAAATCAATACATTTAGCTGTCAATAAACTTTAGATTGGACCGTTATCCAGCTGTATGATTGTCATCCGCAATGAAAGTTCACCTAAGAGTCTTGTAACTGTTGAATGTTAATCATTAACAAACATTGCATAATTTGTACAAACCTCTATTAAGCAGACACCCTCTATTAAGCGGACACTTGGGAAGGTGCCAAAGGTGTCCGCTTAATAGAGGTTTCACTGTTTTCACCAAACAGAGTGTCCATTTTGAGAGTGCTGACTGTATATTTTTAGATCTCTTTGTGACACACATTTCCCTCCCCCCCCCCCCACCCCTTTAAAAATCTGTAAACTTACCGGGCCATGTAAGTGGGAGTGATCCTATTTTAATTTATTTCAATGGATTCATTTTTTATTTCACTTCTAGGGTCTGCAAGAACAGCACACCTTGGAATCACTTAATCTGTATCCTCAATTTTCTTGTTTGAACTACAATTATACTTATATATTATAGCAGGCAATTAATTTTGTTTATAAATTATTAAATTACAGTTGTTTCAGAAGGTAGAAGTACCAGCAGTCCCTTAGTTTAAAGGGGCTTTTAATTTGTCATGTGGATATTGCTGTTAATTTATTACAATAACGTAGGTCTGTTTGTTGTTGTTGTTGCTGCTGTTGATATTGTTCTGCTTTGTTTTTTGTGTTAGGTTTATTTTCTCAGTTTTCCTTAAAGCAATCTAAATAGATATTACAATAATATTTGCTCATTAAAAGATTTGTATGGACTACGAAATTTAACTAATCTGAAGGTTTGTAGATGGCTGTTTAATTTTATAATAACAAATTTATTTAGTCAGTTATTGCTAAAAAAAGCAGTACAGTGGAATTCAACTGAAATGTGGGGTAATATTAATTTTGCTTTGCCTGGATACTAATTATCGGTGGTCTGACATCTTTTCTGTAGGACTTGGATCTTAGGTTAAATCCAGTTACAAAGAACGAACCGGATTACCGTCTCTTCATTGTTCACATGCTTCCTAATTTACGGCAGCTTGGTATGTTTTAAATTGTAGTACTTTTTTGACTGTACACTTCATGAGTGTGGTTCACTAAAACTTGGCCTGTTGATTTTAATTTCATAAACCCCCTGTTCCTTCTTGATTTTGTACAAAAAAGTATGTTGTTAATTCTGTTTAAATGCGCAAAAATGGAGTCTGACTATACAATGTGTTCTGTGGTCACCCATGGTCAGGTTCAGCTGTGTTGTTCTTCAAGTTGTTTCCATGTGTAACCCAGTATTTACTTGCAGATGATAGGTCTGTACGCGACAGTGAAAGGAGAGCAGCTATAATGCACTTTACTTCTGATCAGGTACATGTATTTGTAATAACTACAATTATGAAACATGACCTGTGATTTAACTTACCCATAACTATTATATTGGTTAACATAATCAGTTCATTGGATTAAAAGCCTGGCCCTGAAAAAAAGCTAGGATTAGGGGAAAGTTGTTGTACAGTTAATCAAAGGGGGGATTTATTAGATACCTATGGCCCAATTTGTTTAAAAGGGGGATAACATTATCCACTAGATAAATCACTGTCAATTGGATCATGTAATTATTTGAGTGTCCTAAATACTTATCCACTGAATAGTAATTTATTCAGTGGATGACACCATCCAACTTTTGAACCACTAGGATACCATTTTTCCATGCACGTCCCTTCATTTTAATTTTCCAACAATTTTTTTCTTTCAATTATTTTTTGTAGGCATCAGATTTTGATCATCATTACTCATCAAACTCAAAAATGGAATCAGAGAGGTAAGTACAGCAAAACCTGTTTGCAGGATGATCATAACTGATAACTTCTGGCAGCAGAGCAGTCAGTAAGGGCTGAGGGGTAGGGATTTCCCCTGGGGGCGACTATGAGATGGTCAAGAATCACCATTGGGGATGTAACGTAGGAGTCAGACGGTCATAGGAGAGCAGGTGACAGCTACATATAGTGTGACTGTAAATTGTAGCTTCTGTTCAAGGGACTTTGTCATTACAATGCTTTCTGTTTTTCTGCAGGGTTCCTTTGCCCAGGTCTGAAATGATACGTAAGCTTGCTTCTCAACCAACAGGTATTCATTATTAATTAGTTTTATTTATAATAATGATATTATTATTATTTTCTAGTAGTAGTTTAAACCCCTGTGGTCACTTGAGCAATCATAAAAGCAATGGCAAGAGAATATATTGGCAGATCATAAGCATTCATCAAAGTTAGTAGAGGAGACTGCCTGTGTTATGGTTCACGAATAGCCCCACGGTTCCAGCTTGTCTTGTACTAAGTTACATCAAATTACAATCATGGTTGCTAAAAGTAAAACAAAATTACAAATTACTAAGGAATACAAATGACAGCTATGAAACAACGAAGATACAGGAAAAGGAAGCAAACTAAGCGAAAATACTTGAACGGAAAGTTGAACGGAAAAAAGTTACGATGGCTAACAAAACTGAATGAAAACAGTGATGATGTTGCCGTGAATGCTAAAGCGAAATGCATCTAGAATAAGCGATGAAACATGCAAAATGATCTAAAAACAAAGGAAATTATGAAGAGAAATCTAACAGAAACTTAATAGCGATAACTGAAAAGAATGTGCAAAACTAAACGATGAACTAAACACTAAACATATTTGACGGGGAATGCGGCCGTAACGGCATGGTTATGGAAGCTGGCAAACATCAAAGTTGGAAACAACAGTACTGCAATGTTGGAAGCTCCCTGACATTGCACAACTCTTTGTTTTTTGTTTACAAATCGTGACTGAACTTTCTGACCAATGGTAACGTATCGCATTAATGTGTATTATTAATGTGATACATTACTATTGGTCAGAAAGTTCCAAATGATATTCATGAATGCTATTGAAAGTTGCACACAGCAGGAACAAAAAAGCTAACAAAAACATATAACAAAGGCATCTAATGGGTTTCATAACCATTCCACTTTAGTAGCTATGCATTCATATAATAATAATTATATATTATTTTTACATTAACTGTCCCATAGATTTATCATTCTTTGAAAAGATAAAAATAAAATGTTATATTATAACATTTTATTTTTATCTTAAAGATGAACACCAGATTGCATCAGGAGTATTGAACAGTCATCATTAACCCTTTCTTGTTGTGTTCCATGGTGCTCATCCATATCCTTTGTCAAGAAAACTATAAAAGTCTGTGGCACATCAAATAATAATAAATTGTATTATTATTATGTTGTTTCAACTTTTCTCTTACTTTGATAAAATAATATCCAGTTCTAGAAGATGATGACGTAGCAGTGCTTGATCTAATTTCACGCACTGGTGGAGATTTGTCACAACCAAGAGGAATTTCTGGTTCATCAGCCCAAGTACCTGATGTTGGAAGCTACACTAGAGATGGTATTTATTATTTACAATAACCAACGACATTAATTTATATTTGTGATGATGTGATCCAAAGGTGAAGGCTAAACCAAGGCAACTGTAGACAGTGTCCTACTGACCTTACCTATAATAACTGCAGTGTTGTTTAAATGTTGACAGTAGGCCTGCTAATCAAAAAAGCAACAAGTCAACATCTGTGGATGAAGTCAGTGACTCATAAGGGACTCAGAATAAGTGAATCTGATGTCTCAATCAGGAGTTTAACTTATGGAACCTACAGTAAGGCCATTTCACTAGGTTCAAGTGACAATACATAGGTTCACCTTCTGCTTGGAGAACTCAGGTGATGCCAGACATCAGGTAGTCTAGAATCAGATTGACAGTTATTCTGGTGAACTAATTGATGTGGTTGCAGGTCTTTGATAGTTTGTCTCGCTAATTTAAGTGAAAATTCTATTTGTTTCAGAGCTTCACAAAATATTTCCACCAGTTAAACACAAAACAGGTTCAAGGAATCCATCGTCACAGGGAACTTCAGATGTAAGACCACAAAAAGACAGAGCTTATGTGCACTTTGCCGATAATGATGTCAGGTTATCAGACGATCCCAATCTAAAATATAGAGACGAAACAGATGCATATACAACCATCTCCACCAGAGGACACTTCATGCCCAATCCAAAAATGACTGGTTATAACCCATCACCAAGACAACCATACAACCCACCGACACTCAGTAGTACAGAACATGTTAGACCAGAGGATTTAAGCTCTGACAAATCTAGAGGCGATGTAGCTGGCTTGCGAGAAAGAGTAGAGGATAAAAGTGTTCCTTCGTCTGCAAGGTCATATGAACTGTCACCGTCTAGAAAAAGACAGTCGTCTTCTCCCAGGCAATCACAAGGACCCCTTGCTGACAAGATAGGTAAAGGATCGGAGAATGTTGTCGAGGAAACACCAACACGAGGCCTACAGACAAAACTGGTATGTTATTGGTATGGCAATCATTTTCAGAACTGTCATCAAGGGGCAGAGGCAGGGGCTGGGGATTTCCCCCAGCTACTATGAACATGGCCCCAAGCTACTTTGATTCAAAGGAAAATAGAAGAAATATAGTACCAAAAGAAACCCTACTGTTTGATTCCCCACCTACTTGACTGTTGTATTTTCCCAGCAACTTGAAATCTTAGTGACAACCCTGCATTTCTCATTGACAAGTTAAGTTTAACTGCTGCAGTGTAGACCAACTTCAACAAAGAAAACAACTGAGCAATGAAACAAGCAAATCGCAGCTTGGTTTTCCCTGTACATGAGGCAAAAATGCATTTTATGTGCTATCTAATGTCAATCGTATACAGTGATCATTTTTATAGCTTAAATGTAAAAAAAAAAGCCAAACCCTAAATCAACCCCTTGCAAAATGAATTCTAACAAGGGGAAAAGATCATTTTCTCTATCTTTCCACTGTTCACATGTGATAATCAATAAATTTTATATTATTTATTATTTAAGGGAACGCGTCCAAATATCGGTAGGCAACCCGATCATGGGAAACGGACCCGATTAATTTTCCGATTGATCGGAATCGGTACCTATCTGTAGGCACTAGTTGCCGTTTCCGATAATGATAAAAACTTTGCCGATTCAATCGGAGCCAGAAACATTCCGATGTGGATAATGGGGTATCACATTCATCTGATAAGGATATGTGACTCTGCAAACATGTCACGAAACCAAATAATGAAAGAGTCATTTCACTCAACAAAACAGTCTTTAAAACTTGCTTTGTTCTCAATAGTATAAAAATAATTATAACAATACTTCAGTAGATGTTTTTTCGCCTTACAAGTTGGTTCGAAGATGTCTACAAGGCTGTTCGACGATTTGTTTTCTGTCAGCCGATCGGTAATTGCTTACAAACTTTTCCACGCTGTTCTAACAAAATGTAGAGCGAGTCATATTTCGAAACCTCTCATAAAAATTCGTGACTGCCTAGCGGCCAAATACAGTCCAAAGCGGAAATGCCAAGCATAAGCTGTAATAAAATTTATAACTAAGAATAATTCAAGAATATTTTCAGCTGAAAACCGACAGAACAATAAGAATATTCAGCGTAGGCCGGTAAAACAACATTCTTATAATAGATTATATATAAAATAAGTGTACTAACTTGCTGTTTATTTACAAAGCTTATTCAAACTTGTAGTTGTCACCTGTATAACTATAACTTGTAAACATTGCTTTCAAGCTAGTTTTGTATTTTGTATTTTGTTTCACTTGCAATTAAAAGTTTATCATAATTCAATTCACTTCTGATGAGCTGAGAATATAGGGAGCGGCGTTTTCAAGTTGCTTCTGCCTACGTATCCAATACGTATCGCACGTCGCAAGCCGGATCGTTAAAAGCAGTTTTCTTTCCTTTCTTTAACTCGAGTTAATACATTTTATAGAAAGCTTTGTTTTATCTCGTTTCAGAAAAGAGCGAAAAATTAGTTGTTTCTTTTAAAAAATTCGGAGCGTCAACGGAATGTGCAATCAACGTAACAATGAAAGATCCAGTGAGTTTGACTCGACGAGAGAAGTTTACAAGCAAATAAACAACTTGCCTGATTCTAGCCGGTTCAAGTTCGCTCCTGTACACGCAATGTCATGAATGCCTGATCTGACAGTATTCTGTCCCCTATTTTCTTGGCTAAACGATTTTAAAATTCCTCCAGCAAGGATTCTTCAATCACGCGTTTTGGATTCTAAGGTCGTAAATGCATTCAGCGCGCTATCTTTCGCTTAAAGATGCTCGATACAAAAATTCTTCATCTTGTCTGGTATTGTCTTCCATAAGAACTCTTCGATGAAGGCATTTGTCGCTAATTTTTTTTTGAAACAATACACATTTCAGAAAGACAAGATACAATACGGCGATAAACACTTGGTCTTACCCAGCCTGTTTGTGCATTGAAAACTCAATCATTCACGCTTTGCTTTTGTTGACATAAACATTGCCCTATATAATTTTTGTCAGTAACGTAGCGTGACCGACGATTTCAACCCTTTGACAAACGCTGACAGATAGAAGTCAAGATTTGATGAATTCTGTTAATTGGCCCGATGAAGAATTTTGAACGGTGCCGATTCCGTTTCAATCGGTACCGATAATATCGGTACCGATTGAAAACGGAATCGGAAAAAATCGGCACCCGATTGATCGGCATCGGCGTGACCCGATGCCGATATTTGGACGCGTTCCCTAATACGTTTAATTAATCATTTAATCATTTTAATCATTTATTAAACGTATTATTAAACGTATATTAAATGTATTATTATTAAATGTATATTAAACATATTAAATACGGGTACACAGCTGGGGGCCCACAACAAGGATTTTGGGGCTGTTTAGTTTCGTCTGTGGCGCATTAATGACTCAAAAGTGGATTCAAATCCCAGGGAAACTGGAATTCGTTCGAGTTGTCGGGATCCTACTGTATTCACTGTAGCCTGCGCCACAGACGAAACTAAACAGCCCCGCAATCCTTGTTCTGGGCCCTTAGCTGTGTACCCGTATTTTTAATAATACGTTTAATATACGTTTAATAATAATACATGTAATATACGTTTAATAATACGTTTAATTTATCCACACACTTACTGTTTGATGCTGTGAACAGGTGACTACTGAGCAATCCGGACAAGTTGTAGATCAAGGGATGTTTTTAAACAAACTTCTTGACTTGGTAGACAAGTAAGGTTATCTAGTATCATTTGCAATATTTTTTTAAAAATAAGTTATAATAAGGACATCAGCATTTGGAACTGAAACTAACTTTAGTTAATAGAAGAAAAAAAGGACTGATTTTAACTCAAAATTTTGACTATTAAAGGGCCTATCCGCACTAGCAAAGTAGCTGTTTCTTTAAAGACAAATTTCTGTTATCACCAACACTTTTAAAACAAATGCCGATAGTTTGTCATAATTGTACAAATTTTGTCCCTGAGAGGACAATCTTCAAAGGTGCCACAGACAAAATTTGCCCCAGGTAAAAAACTGGACAAAGTTGACAAAATAAACAAAAATGTGTTTTTCTTGTCAATCATTTTGTTGTAAAGCCATTCTTCTTCCCATTACCAAATGCAAGTGTTGTCAGATGTAACCGCCTGATAAGAGTAAAATAGTTTCCAGTGTGATAAATTTTTTCAAAACAAAATATTGTCACCATACAAATGTGGTTTGATGTTTCAAACACAATTCCGATTTTGTCTGCTAATTGTTACTGGTACACGTACATTTGTTGTCTTCCTACATGTAGGTATTGGAATGGATCAAAATCACTCCATCGGCATTCCAAATTTCAAAGTAAGTTTAATGAAATTTTTGAGAATATTTTTAGAGGTCTGTGCACAGGTTACAAGAATACTCTATTTTTTGCTGGATAAAAAATTCAATAATTATTGTTTAAAAAGTGAATTCATTTGGTGTTGGCAGGTCTTGCACAGAGGCTTGTTTCCTCTCACCTACCTGCTACAATGGGCAGCCAAGATCACACAGCAACACATAGCATTGACAAGCTACAAAGACAACTCAATGAGAGAACGGCTGAAATATCAAGAATGCGTGACCAAATGTCACAACAACAACGAGAACTAGAACAAGTGCGAAGCGACTTCAAAAGTCAAGATGGTATAAAGGAATCACTTGATGCCACAGCACATGACTTGGTGCGTAAATGAGTCTATGTAGTTGTTTCAGTATAACCTTACTCATACACTGTAGATTAGTAAATTACTGATTTGAAAAAAGCAAGAACACTATTAAAGTGAAGGCATAAAGGTAGCTGTATTGCTGTAATAGCTTTTGTGTGTGTTTAGTTATGTATTTATCTTTTTGTACTATGTAAGAATGATTTTGTGTGTGTGTGTCGTTTTTGTCTTTTTCCTTTTTTCTCTCTTAATCTCTATTTTGTATGTAAACATAAGAAATTATTTCATAAAACAATCAAAACAAAAAAAAAAAAGAATACAGGTGGTGTAAAGCATCTTAGGTTTTCATTGGCAGTTTTTAATTTGATGTTTCGACACCAACTTTTAACAACTCTTTTAATAGAAATAAAAAGCTACCTGAAGGGGTACATGGAATAAGCTCTAAATGTTTCATACTCTGTAATTCTCTTTTCCTTCACAAGAAAATGTAAAAAAAAATACAAATAATACATGACTGTGTAGTCTGTAGGTCTTGAATGATTGCATGCCTTTTCTAAACATACTATTCAGGCAACTGAGCGATCACGACAGATGGAGTTGCAGGAAGAAAATAACTCTTTGCGCTCAAAAATTACTGCATTAGAGGTTGTTTCACATGGGGCAACAGAACAAGAGAAAGTAATAGGTAAGGCACTTTTCCAGCTGGTACATTATAACTCTCTAAATTGTAATACTGGATTTTAAATGAAAACATTTTTTGTCTGTTGCTAGTGGGTCATTACAGGCACTCCACCAAAAGGGAATTTGATTATCCACCAATTGTGTTGTTGGTGGTGTGATAACCTTGCTTGGGTGTCAAATAGTGCCATGAGATTTACACTCAAGGCTGTCTCTAAGAGCTGGGGGGCGGAGATTTCCCCCATCTACTATGAGTATAGCCTGTTAGCTACAGATGGAACTAAATTTCTGGTTAAGTCCATCTGTGAAACTGAGCACGAAAATCCTTGTTCTAGGCCGCCAACTGTGTAGCAGGATTTGAGTACACAGCGTGGTATGCGCCTTGATTGGTCTGTTAAAAATGTCTTTGTCAATTTGCTAGTCAGGTTGAAAGGAAATACGAAACATATTTTTGGTAATTTGTTGAGTCCATTATTGGTTGCCCAGAAAAAACATATCAGTGCTGCTTCACAGATGTTATTAACAGACTAGGTTAAATTACGTCTGTGACGCAGGCTACAATGAGCATAGCCCCCGGCTATTTTCACAGGAAACTTAAGTATAATAAAACCAAAAGAAACTCCTAGATTCAATTCCCCACCTACTACCGTAATTTCATATATTACATAGCTACTTGAAGTCTTTGCGACAGCCCTGTGCACTGGCATTAGTTGCAGGAGCAGGTCTGGAGCACTAGAAGGTGTGTCTTTAATGGGGTCTGTCACTGACAGAACCTTCCGCACTAACCGGCACAACTGGCACTGGGCAGTTGTTCAAACATTAGATAATGCTATCCACCAGATAAATCAGTTGTGCAATATCCACTGGTCAAGATAGAGTTTTACCCAGTGGATAGCATTGTCCAGCTTGTGAACAACTAAAACCTGCAAATTATACCGGCCTCCCGGTGTGGTGCAGTCTTCTGAGGTGGTGTGGTGTGGTAGATGGGAGAAGGCAAATTGTGCCTGTATTGTCTTCTTTCATTATAGGAGAACTTCAGCAAAGAAATCTCTCACTTCAAGAACAAGTCAAAAACCTTAACCAACAAGTACAGCAACAAAATATCAACTTGCAACAATTACAAGAGCTAACAAATATGTTACAAGAAAGCCACAGGTGAGATGTACGTAATTATACATATATATTGATTTTTGGCTTATAATAAATTGAACTTTATTTTTTTGAAAATAAAATGTTCAAGATGGGTTATAGAATTTCATCATGATCTATGATGATTAATTATAAATTTTAGATTAAGACTAATGACATACACACAGTGATCTAGTTTATCCACTTACGATATTGATGGACCTTCAGCTGTACACTGCAGCCATGTTAATACTGATACTTTCACACTCCTTCTTTCTTAATACATGTACAATCCAGATCACTGGTTTCCACAAATGACCATCTACTTCGGGAACTGGATGAAGTGCGCCAACGTCATCAACATGAGGTCCATCAAATGCACTGGAGTTATGACAATCTAAAAAAGACTATAGACTGGATTCCAAATAATACAAAGTAGCTAGTAAAAGGCATTACAGATTTACGTCTAGTAAAATATGACTTGTGTGCAGTTATGTTCAGTAGTAAAATATGTACAGAAAACTTTTCAAGAAAGTCTTAAACTATTCAATATAAACAGGAAAATAGAAGGTGTGATTCAAACCCACTATTTAACGTAAAGCTGACAGCAAGACAACAAAGGTAATATGTCATGAAAGATATTGTGCATTGTGGTTGATGTGTATAAAGGGTTTTGTTTATTGCTTATCATTTGTCTCAGGATGTCACTTAGAATCAATTGCGATTCTATCGCCTAATGAAGACCTTCGCGAATTCAGTATGCAGTCGAGACCTTCAGTACGTAGTCAAAACATCATAATCACTATCTAAGGGACAATCATGAGACAAACAATTAACAAAATCCTTTAAAAAAAAAGGTAGAGTATTCAAGTAAAAGTCAAAATTGTAGCAAAATAAATGATTGATTTTTTTTCAAAAATCCTGAATTCCTAGTTTTATTAGCAGTGTATGACAAATTGCATCATATTCTGTTACATAAAATGTATTATTTTACAGATATTTTAAGTCTGATATGTCTCTCTAACTTAACGTGGATACCATTGGGACTGGCACTTTTACACTATAGTGTTATAAAAAGTTAAACATACAGTGTAAAAGGATGGAGGAACAGTAGGGACTTCTCATTTGAGGTGTGACCTCTTACGACAAATAATGAGAAAAATCTCAAGTATGCAGAATTTTTTTTAAATTAAGAGTTAACTTTCAAATCCCCCCTGAGGTGGTTTCTGTTGTTGTTGCAAGAGTTTTCTTTTTTAAAGCTTTATATTTTATATCCTTATTCTCATGTATGTATTCAGTAAATTATATCATTTATGGGACTCCAGAATTTAATTCCCAATATATAAGTTAAAGGACAATGATGGGTGTCTATTTACTGGAGGTGTCAACAAAGTGAGGATGTTACATTTTGTAAACACTTTCGTACACTGGATGGTTATATTTACTGGTATTATGTGTTTTTATCAGTCCCTTTTAAGTGATTTAACTAGTTGTTTTAAAAACTCAGGTTGTTGATAACACTAATTAAGTCTCCCACTCATATAGCCAGGTGCCCCACCAACTACGCTATGAACTAGGAAACAGTTTTTTGTACAAATAAGTTACACCATAAACCCATTCACTCCTGGAAATTTTACTGCAAAACACCTTTTGAAGCTACATTGTTGTTGAGCCATTTTGTGGTCGCTATCTCGCCAAAAAGAACTGATAAAAACTGCACAAAAAATGTTTATAAGTCGAGCACGTTGTGCTGTCTGTTCCTAAGCCTAATAATATATTATTAATTAGCTTCCAAAGTTCAGGTATGCACAGAGATCAAAATTTGGGCCCCTTGAATTTCCATTTTTCATACCTCCCTTTATTTAATTCTGCCTTTTTTTGCTGGGTATTTACTGGCTAAGCTTCCTTTTTAGTCAGAAACGTTTTTGGAACGGATTAGATGGAAGGAAGTGCAGTTTGGGTAGTAGAACAAGATTTTCCTTGGAATTTTCTCGTCAATGCTAAATGATAGTTGAGGAGAAATGTGGGGTCATTTACAATATCAAACGCAAGGATTGTGATGCTGAGGACATTGGTGAAACAGCAACGAAACTGGGCACTTAAGGCTAAATGAACACGGGAAATCAGTGCTAGCCTGCGATCTCAAGTCTACTGTGTCTGAACACACTAAGCATGCAGGCCACTCCATCAACTGAGCTAGTGTAAAAATTATTGGCCAGGAAGACCACCCTGCTTTCATGCAAGATACATGAGGCCATAAACATTCATACTCAGCAACTGGAAATAAACCGTGATCAGGGCTACAACCTTCCCCTACTTATGGAACAATTTTGCAGCCTCATTCGTTCAAAAGGAGGCTGCAAATAACAGCAAACGTCATCACTGATGAAGGAATGTGGTTGGGTTCCGAAAGATGTGCTAAATTTTCAACAAACTGTTGGTGTTGAAAAATATGATGATGATGATGATGATGATGAAACTTTATTACGGTGTCTAAAGAAGCACCTTAATAAAGTTTCATTATTTTTGTTATGTAATAATTATGTAGGTATCTTGCAATAATTGTTTTCCAGCCTGTTTGACTAAATCATGCTCATTAATTTTTTGCTTAGATGTCAAAGTTGTTTAATGGTGACCATTAAAACAGACATTATTGACATCACAAGCAGTACAAGGGATGTGGCTCCACATGAGTTGTTATGGGCGGTTCAAAGGTGAACAGGTATATGAACCTCTACCTCTAATAAACTTAACAAGATGACATGAAGATTTTTTGTTAAAATATTAGTTTCTAATTTTGTAACCTTGTATTGTAATAACTTCAGTCAATCTTCTCGTGTCATTTATGTAGATCTATCTGATCTTCCTTTTCTGTACCTTTTCTTAATCTCTTCTCAGTAAATTTCTCAATGTTTTCCTAGTGTCATGCTGCCACGATTAGCCAACTATATGCAAGCAGAAGATGTGTGCATGAACATGTATGCTTAATAATGTTTGTAACTTCTACGGAAATCACTGAGTCAATCAATAAACTATTCAACTTCAATAAACTTCTATATTTTTTAAACCTAGAGCTAACAGTGAAAAGTTTGACACATCAAGTTATTTCAAAGGCTTTATTGTTATTGTCTTTAGAAGATGATCAAAACTACATTTTAACACAGCTGAAAAAATCAGTTAATTAGATCACCTGAGTTATGTATGGTTCATAAAAGAGACACAATGGTCTACTTATATATTTTTTTTCATATCATACTAAACTTTGCCACACTGTTTTATAGACAAATGTTGAAAATTCATCTTCAGTTGGCCTTGTGTTTACACTCTGAGTGCTCTCAACCTGGGGGAGGGGGTAGGTAGGTTTAATATGTAAAAGGAAGGAAAGCAGCTGAGTATGCCCACAACAGTTACAGTGTGGTCTCTTTGAAAGATGTACCCACATGTATTAAATAGACTGTCCCCACATTCATGTGAACTAAAGGCACAAACTCGAGGCTTGCAGTGACAAAACACAGTGAGTTATTTGTATGGATTTGTCCACCCAAACCTTAATCTTGTTTCATTAAGTGTGCTCTCCGGAGCACAATGCAGGAATGGTTTATGAGTGTTTGAAAACAATCGTATTTCAACCCTGTAAAGTATATTTCCGGATTGTGTTACTGCTGCCAGATGTGTTCTAGAACTGCCATGCATTGCCTTCCCAGCATGACCGATAGCCTACAGCTGAATGTGTAGCCATACCCTCCAACCCCTCCCTCCATTTTTCTTTTGTCGGGGGGAGGGTGCAGCTACACATAGGCTAGAGGAAGGAATGTATGACAGCCCTGGTAAAGAAAAACTTTAGTGCACAGTGAAGTTAAGGTAAATGCTAACAAACTATTTGACTTCTGCAGTAAATTGCGCACATATACTCTACTGTTACACAGAGGACACTGCATCATATCTTTTAGGTGTAATTACATTGTTTTCAGTTATTAAATAAAGCCAAGAGTTTGTTATTAAAAAAGTTTGGTCTCCATTAGAATTTTGATCAGGGCTGTCACTTAGATTTCAAGTTGCCTGGCATAAGCAATTAGTACAGGGGCGTAGCCAGGATTTTTCAAAGGGGAGGTCACAGAGGCTACTCACCAGATCACCATCCAGGGATCGCCAACTATAATGGTTTATACCGCTGCTCTCCCTCGTGTATCAGCGGGCTCAGTCGTATTATCATGGCATGAAGGCCCATATTAACTAAAGACAATGAGCCGTTGATGAAAATACTTTACAAAAAAACAAACTTTAAAAAAGCGGGCTTTTCAACAATGGCTTTTACGGCCAAGATATTGTCATGGCGTTTTCGCCACCTGAATATTGTAGGTTGTTTGCTCAAAAGAAGGCCTACCAAGGGGGGGTCAGGGGCACCCCAGGACCCCCCCCCTCCTCAAGCTACGCCCCTGTAGTAGGTAGGAATTGAACACCAAGAAAACTCATTAATAAATGTGAGAGTAGCCAGCAGCCATGTTCAAGGTAGCCAGAGAAAATTGCCCGCTCTTGGCCCTTAGTGACAGCCCTGATTGGACAATCCTATCAGCTTCTACTTCCCTTTTGCATAGTACATACTCAATAGTCCCCCAGTATTAGGCATGTTAATAATAAGTTAGTGTGTTTTATCGTAAGTGTCCTTTCCCTTGTATCCTCCTACATAACCTTCAGCAGCTTTGTCATCACGGTCAACACGCCCTTCAATGCCTTTGCCTTTTCCACTCTCATCAAAACGTTCCTTGTGAGAACCAGTATATTTCGAAGTATCAGTCAGGCGATCTACTCCACCAGCCTTGACAGCTTTCTGTCATGGTTTAATTAAGAAAATGATTTTTAATACAGTACCTTTTATACCAGAGAAAGTGTCAATCCTGTTTCCCACCCAACTGTGCTTCCATGATTGGCTTGTTATCCACAGTAAAGTTTCCTGGCTTCCATATGAATGTGTGATCATTCAACAAACTCAAACCCAGTATCCTTACAAGTACATGTCCTAGGGGGGGGGGGGGGGGTACTCCGGAATTCAGGTGACAGGGATGATCAAATGGGGGCAAAAATCGAAACCAAAACAAATATCTAGGGATTCCAACAAAACCTGAACAAAAATCCCGGGACAAAAAGTTAATACCAAAAAAATTCCATGACAAACCTTAAAAAATTATTTCCAGAAGGCATTAAATGATACAACAAAAAATATAGAAATTGATTGCTGGTGTTTGTTTCTTCATCATACCATCTAAACTTTTCCTACCCCAAAAAAATCCTTTGGTCACCCGTGTCACTTGAAATCTGGGAATACCCACCCCCCCTCCCCCTCTTGGGTACATGTGCTAATTAAAATAAAGTCTTGGTGATTTTCAGCAATAACAAAACATACATGAATTCAAAACCCTTTTAAAATTGCCCTTTAAATTTTAACAGAATTGTGGGGTCCTATTTGCAATTTGTAATTACTGACAAAGAAAGTAAACAAAGAACAGATGATACTTTATGTTATTTATAGTTTCAATGTTTATCTCAAATAATTATGTAGAACTTGGAAAGCTATACTGAATCTTTCAATCTTTCCAATTTACTATGTCATATTAAAAAAAGTAAATTTTTACCTACCCATGCGTAAAAACTGAGAGTATATAAGCTACCCAGGAATTTGGGTTAATTATAAAGTGCAATTTACATGTATAATTAATATACAGCTAGAATATTCTTATAATTTTGAATACCCTACCCTAACGTGCCAAGTAGAATAGTTTGAATTAAGGGAGGTTTTTTTTTCAACCGTAACACAGTTGATGGCAATTTGTTTGTTTTCAATTCCATGCATTTGTCGTGACAAGATGCATGACAACATCAGACAATAAATTACATGCACATACGGTCACAAACAAACTTTACACATACAAAAGACCCAGTAGGTCACATTTAAACAACTCACCGTTGCTCCACTCGTGGCGGGACCTTTACCAGCACAAATTTTCTCGATGAGCTTTCCGACATCGTCTTTGCTCCCGTACTTTTTCTCTGCACACAATTCTAAGGCTTTTTTGAACTGACTAAAATTTATCTTTCTTTCAGTTTTGCTGCAACCGTGAGAAACGGAAACATCATCTGTACATTAAATTAAAACAATATCCACTAAAATATGAAGGGAAAGACCAGAATCTCTTTAATACCTCTTGACTTCAGGTCTGTTAAAGATGATGTCCGTGTCAGTGCTTGTGAATTTCTTGTCGTACAGCTTTAGATCACGAAAAAGTTTGCCAAATTTCGCGTTGTCCATCGTAGCCTGAGCGTCCTTGCTTCCCGCACCAAAAGCACAGAAAGAATTAAATACAGTTTTAAGGTCGCCGTCAGACATTTTATAGGTTGATTTGCTGCTGAAAACTTGCAAAAATAAACGATGAACTCTTGTGAAAAATTCAGTAGGATTTAGCTAGTGCAGAATACACCTGGATTATATGTATTCGCGTCGCGCTCACGCGTCATGTTAAGACAAAGGAAAAGAATGGCAATTGGCTCACGCACAAAATTGCATCGGTACCATAGTTACAGAGTTAAACAACAGAATATACTGTCTAATATTATTTGGAAGGGTCTACACTGTACATATTTTACCTTTTCAACTTAATAAAAGGTAATAAAAGTCACGGAAATATTTTCAACAAGCTGAGCGTAAATATGTCACGCACGAGCCAGACCCCGCCCTTCGAGCACCTTCCTCGTGACCGCCTCACAGGATCCTCAAAAAATAAAAACAAGGAGAAAACAAGCTATAGCTTAAAATAGTTTGTTATCATTCTACGCAGCATAACAAAATAAAATGAAGCAAAATGAATGAATGAAAAATATTTTAAAAAAACATGGTACATAATCTGGTGCCAAGCAGATGACCTGTGACTAAATCTTTGGCGCACAGCGGTGTTACAAAATAGAACAACACCAAAATGGCTGCCCTGCAAGAAAGGAAATTACAAGAAGGGCAACAGCTCTTGAAAGAAGCGGAAAAATTGTAAGTCTGGTATTGATTTCACAGTTTCAGAAATCGAGTATACTTTTCATAGGACATCTTTATAAAGATCAAAGTACACATCTTCGATTTGTAAGGGCGAGAAACCAGTGTAGATGTATGACCTTAGCTTCAGTTAAAGAATGAATTAAAGACGACAATTTGTTTTTCTCGTCGTCATATATTTTCTAAAGGTATTTTTTCCTCGATGGTCATTGTCCTTCACTCTTTTCCAGCACACCCACCTCCCTCCCCTTTCCGGGTCCTAGCCTTATTTACTTTTACAGGTTCTGAAAGTGAGAAATCAAACCGTAAACCATTTTCTTAGTTAGAAGTAACTGTAAGGTTGTTATAAGGTTGCTGTTACTATAAAGCTATAGCAAGAAAAGCTGTATATTTGAAATAATAAAAACTAATGAATTTCTTATGACATGCACAAGGCTTATGTATAAACCACTACAGTCTCCTTAACACTAGCTCTTTTTCAAAGCTAATTGTAGAGCTTATCTAATCTAGTGGGGGATAATGGGAGTGAGTGGTCTGTTATATCGTTTTTCTCCTCTTCTAATTTCCTTCTCTTTCTCCTCGTTTCAATAGGCACATATTTCGCGACACTTAAATTTCGGGATTTGGGAAATGTTATCTTTTGAATCACTTTAATTTTGCATTTTTTTGGACCACAATTTACATTTCACTGGCAATGTTGTCTAAGATGTCCTTTAATTAAATAAAACTACTTTATCAAAGAAACAATAACGTCTAAATTAAGAAAAACACAAGGGCAGAACTCTATGTCAATTGTAACAACAAAGCAGTTCGCACAATTTTAAGTCCATTGACCACAACATCCATTTACACCAAAAATTCGTTTGTAAAGACTGAACGGAGAAAAAATGAACAGTAAAAATGTGATTTGGAAACATTTCACTGGTAATAAACTCATTCTTTTTTTGATATTGACTTTATAACATGAGTGTCACATAATTCACTTAATTTCACAACACTTATTGTTCGCGTCACTTTAATTTCACATGTTGTTTTTGTATCGCAAAATTCGTGAAGTTAATGTGTCGTGAAAGTTTCTTGTAATAACGTAATACAAAAAAGGGATTTCTGAGGGTTTAAGGACCATCATGTTGTGACATTGTAACACCGACCCAGGGGAGGTTTTGCGTCCAGTGGTTTTTGTAAAATCAAGGGTTTGTGGGGGTTGCTCAGTCTCGCGGGCTTACAAAACCTCCATAGGACGATCTTATTTTGTATTTGCGGTAATGCAGGTGAGCAGATTTTCTTACTGGGGGAAGTGGCAAAAAAAGAAAAAAATTATCTAAGCTATTAGACACATGCGGAACATTTTCTGAGGGGATAAATATTTTTTTCAATGTATTTTACTGAGTTTTTTTCCACGGGTTAGGAATTTTTCTCATTACTTCAATCATTAGTGGTTAGGGATGTGAGCTAGGTGTATGTTAATGGAATGGCCCTAACAGTGGCAATCAATTCAGTTTTCATCCCAAATACTGTATGTTTGCCAGGTTTTATTAATTAGCAGTGGCTCACTTACCATAGGTCTGTTCAGAGCTGAATGGGGTGAGGGCAGGTTCATTTTTGAACAGTAAATAGTCACAAATCATACTTAATCACTAGTTTCAACATATTTGCCTCTTAAGTATGAAGACTAGTTGGTTGAAATGGAAGCCAGACTGGGATAGTGCTGCTGATAAATTCATGAAAGCTGGTATGTATTGCATTACATCTTAAAAAGCTGTCCTCCTCTATACCTGTTATCTGAGCAACAAGATTAATGGTAAAGGACTACATCTTTGCAACATCTTTTTAAATTGTTGTTATTTTAGAACAGATGTTAAAGAACCTTTTTTCCAACAACATTTTTTACATTTAACTTGATTGTCACAGGAATAATTTCCCTATATCTCTAATTTAAAAGCGAACTTGACATTATGAGTTGCCTGCACACACAGACCCTTGTATACTTTATATTTTCCATTTTCTCATTTCTCTGTTTTTAGTTGAAAAATAATTATATCCTGAATAAAATGATATTTAATCCAAAGGGCATTTGTTATTATTTATTAGTTTCACTACTATCTTACCTTATCCCCATTTATTTCTTAATTCTTTTATAATCAAAATTTATTTATTTAGTATAAATCTGTACTGTACTCCATATCAATTGAAAAAAAGTAAAAGACAAAATACAGATATGTACAGCATTTTTTCTTTTTCAAACTCTTCTAAATCAAGTGCTTATAAATTTTTTACTTGAACAAAGTTTTAGATGCATACTATATACGCCATTTAACGCTGCCTTTAATACTAATAGTGAAGATTTTTATTAATATTGTTAATTGTGTTGTTTCTGCAGGTACATGTTTTAAAGCTGCCAAATGTTATGACAAGGCCAGCAATGCTTTCAAAAAGGCAGCAGATGCACACTACAGTTCTCATGCGTATCCTAAATTATTGATACCTCCAAAAAATAGCTGAGTATTAGTTTTACAGTGTAGTTTAAGCTGTAGAGCGGCAGCTAGTTTTTTAGTCAGCAGATGGACATGTATCTTTTCCTTGACACAGCTTGATATTAGACTGTTCCATGCAGCTAAGTAAGTATATGTAGATAGTTAATGGTTTAAGTATATGTGCAGACTTCTCTTTTCTCTCTAAAGGATCTAAGAACTGAATATTAGCTATAGCATAACTAAATCTTAATCTAAATTGGTTACTCTATCAATCTCTCATACATATAGGGAATAAAATGTTAGGAGATATGGGATATTAAAGTAAAAATTCAAATGTGGAGGCACAGGAGATCTCTTTCTAATTTTTAGGCTTCACTGTAAAAATTGCTTTAAAGTAACAGATGCCTTTTTGGAGGGGGCACTGAGATGTATTACCTACAGTTGATTTTCACATGCCAATGAAAACAGTGTTTCAGTGCCCACATATTTTTTACAGGAAATAGTCTGTTCGGGCTGAGAGTGTCAATTATGTTGTTCCAGGATATCACAAGTTTTTGCAGCAAATTATATTTTAAGTCATTAAGTTTATTAACCTTTTTTAATGCCCATCATTTTATCATCTCTTACTTCATAATTTGTCTTTCTTGGCCTTCTCTATACAAAGCACATTCATTACCAGCAATATCTTTGTACTAATTGTATAATTTATGGTATGAGAGTGTAAAGGGTTTGTGATAATAAAAAAAAAATACCACAGCATAATCTGTTGTTTGTATCAACACAATTCCTAACAGAGCATTAGAACAGGCTGCCTCAGTTCAAAAAGAAATGAAGAATATTTCAGAAGCTGTATCACTAGTGGAAAGAGCAGTGTAAGATAATAGATTATTATTAAGGGGGCAGTGAAAAACACAGACTGCGAGCTGCCAATGTGGACTATTGTTTAAGGGTTAGAAAACAATGGGACTAGTGTTGTCACATACTCATTTGCGTAGTAAAAACAATAGTCCGCAGTCTGCATTTTACACTGCCCAGTTAATGAAGTTTTTAAGAAAAGATCATGTACACTGTAGTTGCTGAATGGTAACAGAAAAAATATTGTAATTGAAAGCATTCCTGCTCATGTTCAAAAAAGGTTTTATTTAATGGAACTACTGAATATTCAGGATTTGATTGGCAGCTACTAAAAATGTCATTGCTAAAAGATGATCAGCTTCATTAACAGTGATCACCTTAAATGTCACTGTTCAATAAAATCTGGTTAATTAGTGGTCTATGGTAGATACAAAAGAATCACTTGACAGTACTTTCCTCTTTAATTCTTCTTATTGTTTTAATCATTTTCATTAACAAGGCATTACGTATTAGCATGCAATTAAGCCTTAATTAATCTTACCAATGGTTATTTATTACAATATAAGACATACACTGAACATTTAGAAAAGCATTAAAATAAATGGAAAAGTTTATTAAAATGATGTTCATGAAAATATAAAATTAATTATCGTCAATTCCTGTTTAGAAAGCAAAGATTTCAAAATCGACCCTGCTCTTGCGGTCTCTTGCCAAGTGCATCTACCCATATACAGGAATTAACCAAAAATGGTAAAATATACAATTTGTTTCAAAATATCTCCAACGTAGTTTCGATATAGTTTTTATATTATTGTTGTGTTCAATGTAGTGACATGTACAGACAGAGTGGTTCTCCAGATACAGGTGCCCTAGCCCTTGTAAGAGGTGCCAAGTAAGTCCACTTCTCATTACCGTAAACTGCCATTTTTTATGATTATATGTTTTAGTAAGGGTTTTTTTTTAAGGGCTTACATGTACTTGAAGGGGGACACTCTTACATTTTCTCTAAATTCAACCTGCTTAATATTGACACCCCGTTGATACAGACACTCTCCCCCCCCCATGGTTCCTTATTAACAGGCCCCCCAGGTTTGACCGTACTGGTTTCAAACTAAGCTTCAAAATGTCATCATAAATCAAATTCATTTCAATACAAGCCCGAGGGAGGCTTATACGTTGTAATCAGTTGTATTTTTCATGGGTCTATAACTGGTAGGGCTTATAAGCGGAGGGGCTTATAAGCAGCAGTTTATGGTTTCTATTTTTATATTTATGTAAAAGGTTCTAAGTATTTAATTATCTTTTTCAATAAATAGTTATTTGTGTTCTTAGCGTATATTTTGAAAAAAAAATCTAAAAAATGTAACATTCATTTCAAATTAATGATCCTGACCATTTCTTTCTAAAAGAGAAGGTTGCCTTTGGAGAAAAGTTTAAGTTAAACTTTTTTTATTAATTTTGTTCTTTTTGTCAATGCTTGTAGGATGTGTGATTCAAGTGATCCAGCTAAAGCAGCAGAGTTATACATTTTAGCCAGTGAAATGAATGTTGTATGTATTTTGTATTCAAAGTTTCTCTATTAAAAATAGATTAAGTCAGTGTAGTATCAGTCAAGGTTAGAAGTAATATATCAAGTAGATACGCAGTGTTCCATCACCAGATGAAACATTAAGAGTTGAAAATACGATGCACAGCGGAGTATTTTTGACGAACTTCAATGTATTTCATCTGGTGATGAAATGTCGAATGCTTGATATTACTTCTCAAACAAAATGATTTTAGAAGATGCAAAAGTGAGCAGTTTTTCATCTGATTTCCAAACATTCGGTAAAATAATATTAATACCTTGTACAAACTGAGTTTAATAAAAGTCTGTGCCAAAGATTGCGGATTGAGTTTTTCCCATCGGTTTACTGCTCATACAATTCACACGTGGCCATAAATCAACAGGAAAATCAAGGATCCGTTTTTTTGTTGTGCATGAGGGAGGGGGGCCATTTATTCAAATATGACCCACAAAATTGGAATTTGGAAATGTTGGTTTTTGAGGAGAGGGGGAACCAGAGTACCCAGCAAAAAACCTCTCGGAGTAAGGGTCGAGAGAACCAACAGCAAACTCAACCCACATAATTATGGCATCCACACTGGGATTTGAACCTGGGCCACACTGGTGTGAGGCAAGTGCTCTCACCTCTGCCCCATCCTTCTTCTCTGTTATGAGTAAATATATATTATTATTTTTTTATTCATTCAAACTGGACTTCTTTGTAACACACCTGCCACAACACATGTGATAATTAACAATTATTCCTCAAGCCCGAATGGGCTCTGAGTCAATAGCCCATGAGGCCGAAGGCTGAATGGGCTATTGACTCAGAGGCCATGAGTGCAAGAGGAATAATTGTTTTAGTAAAATCCAACTGGTTGGTCAAAAATATCGAGAATAAAGAAATTTTAGCTAGTTAAAGCTAGACTTTAATCCTTTTTTGCCGCCAAGTAGCCCGCGCTTTTTGCTGCTAGTGGGCTATAACATATAGCCTAGTAGTAGCTCAACCAATCAGAACACAGCATTGATAATAGACCACTGGCTGGATTTTACTACTGATATTTATTCATAAGTATAAAGGGCAGATATATGCACAGAAAAATAATAAGCTGAATGTTATGATTCATAAAGTAACCGGTTTTAAAAGAAAAACATTTGGACTGTTGTAGAATAGCAGATGACTAACTTATTATGACAATTCTTTTCCCCTCACATTTTGAAGGCAGAGGACAAGATTCGAGAGGGTATTGAACCTTTGTCAAAAGCTGCAAACCTCTTTGTAAAGTTAAAGAGGTAGGGCTCATTCTTTTCAGTTGTTGAAGGGAGATAGGGGAACCATTAGAAATTCAGTAATGTCACCCTGGCATATCTTTAGTAGACCCATGACAGCTGCCATGACCCAAAGAGCGCTGGTTGCTAGTTTAACCATGTTAAAATAATTATTATTTCAATCAGATTTTATTTTTTAGAGTTAAATGTATAACGTACGCAATAGTTTTGTTGTGGAGTTGTTACCCTTCTATGTGAATGGCATCGTCCTTTACCACTAGCGCTGACGTCTACTTTTTAAATTTTTTTTTGAAATATTTGTTATTATGCTGCAGATTTCAGGAGGCTTTGAATGTCTTCAAACAGCAGATGAAACTGTACGAACAGGTGGAAAATTTTCAAATGATGTACAAGGTAATGCTCCCTTGCGTAAATTTAGACTCTACAACGCAGAACATGGCGTGTAACTTCTTACATTGAGTGATACCCAAAAAAAAGATAGAAATAAATTGTTAGATGTGGCAGGAGGACAGTAAAGGCTTGGACAATATTGATAGATGAATGAGTTAATCTGAAAACGAAAAAAATGTCGCGTGGTAAATAATGTCCAAGGCCGGATTACTCAAGCGAGGTTAAGATAACTCCGGTTAGTGCGAAGTTTGAATTCAAATATGAAAGCTTAAAACGCAAAATCAGTTGAATTCTTTTTGTCTACAATTTGATGATGTGGACGCTCTTAAAATAACATACAATTACAAAAAATTATCCAAGAAAATGCTTTGGAACAAAGAAAAGAAACACGGATTAGAATTTAACCCCGGGTTAGTGCTAATCGCCCTTCGAACAACTGGGCACTTCAGGGGCGTAACATTTTTTTAAAGCTATTTCAGTTTGGATTGGATAATAGAAATTTCTCATTTTTTAGTTTCACTCATAAATAGGAAAAACTCGCGATGAAGCTCTATTAAGAAGGTCTGCGGCTGCCTAAGACGCTATTAAAACTGGTTGCGGTAAAAAGTAACGGCTTGTTTTTTTCAATTATTTACAGGTTGTTCTTAGTATGGTCGTTGTTCACCTTCATGAAAGCGATTACGTAGCTGCAGACAACTGCTACAAGAATTCTTTTGAGTATGTTATTGTATATAAAGTTGCACTACATGTTTTGACTTAAAAATATAAGAATGTACTGGGTGGATTGTTAAAGGTAAAGGTCTTTATTTTACGTCGGTAACTGAAACTCGAAACAGTGTTAGCGAGCTTAAGCAACAACGATGGCGACGGGTACTAAAACGCCACTTGAAAAGTGAATTTGCGCCGCCTCAAACTGTATCGCGTTTGTCAAATTCGTTGCGTAAGTTTGCACACCCCGTTGTATGTTGTTGTGGGTTGTTGGGTGTTGTTGCGCAAAGTTTGAAACCGGTCAAACTTTTAGCCCCGTGTAACATAGTCAGGGGCACCCAACAAGAATATAGTTCAAAACCACTTAAACATAGCATTGTTAAACGTATTTTAGTATTTAAGCGGTACATATAGGCATATTTTTATCCCCTAAATTTTTTTCATCTGTTCGGATTTCCTAGCTGAAAGTCTAGTGATCCGAAAATTACAGGGATCAAAACTTTCCTTTTCAAAAATTTCAGCCAGAAAAAAAGCTCCCGAAAATTCTAGGTGACCTTTCAAGGGTAAGATCTCAAATCGTCTTCCGAACAGATATTTGTCCGAAAATTGTCGTTGGGTGCCCCTGCATAGTTGGAGTAGTCGGTTGCGTCCGTTTCAACGTAGCTTTGGAAATGCTAACCTGGAAGAAATCTTCACAGAAGGTTTCGTCGCTACGAGAAGCTAATTGCAGTTTTGAAAATGTGTTCGCGATTTTTCTGCTTTGAACAAGTAGAAGCGAAGCGGCAGAGCAGGGCCGGACGAAACGTAGCGTTTGAGACTTGAAAATTCCGTAGACTAGCACAAATTCTCGAACAGTCAAGCGGTATGAGGCAAGTTTGTTGTTTATTTTTTCTGTTCCTCTCATGTTGCCGTGCGTCTGTTCAGTAATAGATCACAGTTTATGACAAGACGAGGTAAAAACAAAAACGTGGCACACGAGCCGTATGCGAGAGTAGAGTCTCTTTGTTAAATAGCAACCATGCATCCCATCACTGCAAACTTGTGTACTTATTTTCCTCTTCAGGATTCCCGGATTCGGTGGCTCAGATGAAGCAGTCGCCGCAGAAAAAATTTTGGATTGTTTTGACGGGGGCGATGGTGAGGGAATGAAAGCTTGCACATCACAAGCTCTCTTCACCTACTTGGACAATGAGGTTAATATTTAGATGCTTTTACTACGACATAAACTAAAATTACGTGACGTTACGTAACTGTTAAGTCAATAAAACCACAAACGACAAAATAACTCAAGTCAGTACTATTGTGACGTTTAGGGTCAGTCGGGGACGACTACGAGTAAGAGATCGAGTTTTTTCGATACCAACTAGTGTGTGCACGAGGATACGTAGTGATGGAAACAAGTTATCAATGGTTAGAAGTTTTTTCATTTTGCGACCGGGAGAGCTTAATCTCCTTCAATAAAAATAACCCTGCTAACTTTTATGGTGAATAAAAAAGTACAATGCAGATTTCAGGCGTGTAAATTTTTTTCACAATAACGAAAAACCGTCAAGTTAAATCTCGCCCTGGTTATGTTTCTAGAATTATTTGTCTTCTTTAGTTCCTTGACAAGTTTTATTAATTGCTTCTATGATCATTACCTGCAAAATCCTTTTAAAACAAGCACGGCAGAACGGAAATATTCATCTGTTATACAGTTTTTCAAATGATTTTTCAGATTGCCAAGTTGTCCCGCAGCTTGCGTGTTCCAGGTGACACAGGTAACAAAGGAAAGACAGAGAGAAAACCGACTCCAACCCTGAATGCCTCTGTGAAAACCGAGACACAAATTCCCAACCCAGTGTCTACTACACCCACGTATCAGACAGAACAAGGGGGAAACCAGGAGGAGCTCGATGATGATCTTGAAGAAGGTGGACTTTGTTAGAATGTGTTTTCTCGTAACAAAGCCATACTCAGACAAATAATCGCAGAAGTTTTCAAAAAGGAGAGACGCATAGTCTCCCTCGCGCGTAGCCGTCAAGCAGCCGTCACGCAGAAGGAGCCCGGGCAGGCAGCTGATAGTTTTTTTG
>OZ037993.1:52678889-52709931 GCA_964035705.1 Porites rus
GGTGAGCTTTCGCGCGAAAACATGATATCTTGACACGTTATTTTCACATGTGAAAAGATCACCGTCGCTATGGCTATATATTAAATCGCGCCTTTCGCAGCAAAACAATATTTATATGAAATGGTTTGGCATTTCATAGGTGTTTATATAATTATTGAATAGAACATTACATGGCCGCTTAAAGATGCGAAATTTCTCTTCGAGTGTTGAAAAATATTTCACGAGTGAGCCCCTTTATATCCTGTTGTTCTTAGCTTTGAATTGATTTAAACTTTGGGCGTCATTTTTTTATTAGGAGGCTGTGAGTTTGTATGAATTTACAAGAAATTTCATAAGGGGTAATTGGCACAACTAAGCAAAACAAAAACACAAACACGTTGCCGTGTCCCTGGACCCTTACCCAAGTTCACTTCATAGTCAGTATATTTAACTTCGCTCTTACTCAATAGACTTCAATATGATTACCTGAAGCGCTGATTATCAGCATAAAATATGTTAACATATGCCCACAGTTCACCTCGAAGGCGGTTACGTATCTTGTTCACAAAAGTTCTGAAAGGGCTCTTTTCCTTTCTCCTACATTCAGTGCTCGAGTCCCGATAAGTGGCTGAGACAAAACCGTTAAGGCCAATAAATTAAAATGAACTAAAATGTCTCGATAATGATATCATTCACGAAAGGTCGGTAAGATCAAAATGTCTCGCTGAAAGTGTTTAAAGTCTTGTTTTAAGATTTGTATTCTTTTCTTTAGTCTCAGTCTGTCAGTTTAATGATGCATTGCTTAAATAGGCGTTGATTTGCAAGAAAGCAATAAATTTTACTTCGCCGTGGATATCACTTGAAAGGAGGCGGGTTCATAATAGTTAAGATTTTGATGATTCTGGAGTTCCTGTGCTATAGCTGTTGAATTGCTCAGTTCACACGTGTTCATTTGGGGGCTGAAATTGAATGACTTGCAGTGTTCTGTCAGCAGACATAACTTCATGCATCCAGTGACATCAGTTGCATTCTCTGCTGATACCACGTGACCAACCAACGCCTTACCAAGGCCTATCGGAGAAAACAACTTGTTCGGACCTAGAGGGGAAAAGGGCCCATTGAAGTACCTTGGAAAAGCGTTTACTCTAATAAAGTTTTGTAACGTCTGCCTAATATTAATTTACAATTTTGTACAAGATGCATGTTTGCAAAAAAATGGCAGTTACAATGAATACGGTATTTCCGTATGGCATACTTTCTAAGTTACTCAAAGTTCAACCTTTTGGGATAAGAGATGGCAGAGATGATCCGCACGTTCGCATTTCACTTTTTGCTTGGTTTAACTTCTTTAATTTGTTCTTTCAAGTCAACACTAGGCGAGCGCGTGCAATAGAGAGAGATTAATTTAGAATAGATAATGTCTATTAACAGATCTTGATCAGAACTTTAAGTTAAGCCCGAAACTGGATCGTCTGAAAATGTACAAGGAGACTTTTTTGGAGCTGGACGAATTTTGATCCACTCTTCCGTGAAGCACAGAAATGGTCAATAGAGAAAGCGACACTGTCTCCAAAATAGAACCAAAACATGATTTCCACTTACACGACATCAACTAGCCTGCAGTGCAGGCATATTTTCAGCGGGCGGAAAGCTGCTTGTTTAAGTTAGTATCAGGGCGGATAAAGGTTGGGCGGTGAAACGAGCACGTCCGAGCACAAAGGTGTGATGCAGTGGACTGGGACTCTGCTTAGAAATGTCGCTTGTTTTCGACTTCGGTCAGGGCTTGTGATGTGGTTTGTCCATTAGACACTGCCGCTGTCACTGAATTATGGCGGCTTGATTTGTTTTCTCGTTCTTTTGTGCTGGTACGCTGTCTCCGAGAGGCAAATGTTGCTATTTTTTTTGCGGGAGGTTTAATTGGAGTAGACAAACATCTCTTTCAAAGGGTTTCTCTTATTACTTCCATGACTCTACCACTGAATTATATTTTCGTTCTACTGCTCGCCAATGTGGATGTTATTCCAAAACAAAAACAACTAAGTACTGTCTAAAACACGAAGGAAAATCTCGTCCATGTTATCCATGACAAAACTAAAAGACAGCAGATCGCGTTTCATTACTAGATGACGTGTATTTTATAAATGTGTGCAGCTCGTGCAAGGTGAAATTATGCTAATTTCAATCACCATCATCCTTCTTTTTAATTTTGAAAAAAACATCTCACACGTCTTTTTTGTTTCTTCGAAACTTCAAAATTAGTTTCCCCTCAGTTTTTACCGTCTACCTTGTTTTGTTTTAGAGAGAAAAACGGAGAAAAAACCTTCACCCTAACCTCAATAATTTTGTTTACATGCGGTTGACGGATTTGCGACGCATTGCGCGAATCGCCATGGCGCGTTGCACCCGAGAAGCAAAGTTTGAAGCAGTACAACGCCACTATATCAAAATATATCAATCTAATTTTTTGTTATGTTATATAAAATTTAACCCCCTTTAACATATGTAAAAATTGAGGTTAAGAAGTGTTAAGCTTTTGCAAACGAAACGGCGAAAGACGATTAGGTGATATTTAGTGGAAGGAGGAGGTATTCATCAGTTTCAAATTAAACTCAAATTTTGGCATTAAACGACCAACAAGTTTAACTTATAGGCATACAGACACAAACATATGAAACTGTTTATTGATATTGTTATGAAACGAATTTATCTATTTAACATTGTAGCCTGAAATTACAGAAAGAAAATAGGATTTCCGGTTTGCAAAAGGGAAAATTTCGCCGGCCTTCAAGCGCACCGGAAGCGCGGAAAGAGCGCTCGTGCCAGTCCTACTCCGCATCACACATTAAATGAAGAGCAGAGCGCTCGTTTCACCGCCCAACCTTTATCCGCCCTGTTTAGTATTGTTGTAGCCGCCACCTTTGTTTTTATGATAGAGGAATACTGGGGAGGGTAGAAATAGCGACCCTTAGGGTAGGTGCTAGAGTGAAACGGGGGAGGAGGAAGGGAGAAAAATACCTTCCTCGCTCCCTTTGACTCGCCCCATTTCCTCCTCTCTTTTGGAGTTTCAACAAGGAAAAAAATTCGCGCGCCCAAAGAAAGCGCCTGCACTGCAGGCTTAGACTTCGACCCACTACCACGCCTAACTTCAAAAGAAAAAACTTGATGTTTTACCTTCATCTCCATTCTTGTGCAGGGCCAAATGTCCATTTTAATGGGACAAGGCGGATATACCTGGCATAAATCACTGGAACATTGTTCTTTTTGACGTCACAACAATTAGTATTTCCCGTAGAAATAGCCTTTAGATTGAGGATAATCAATTATCAGGTTCAATGTGTTACCGGTATTTGTCTATAGGTCTTCATAATCATAGCTGTTAATGCTTCCACAGTGCTCTAAAGTTAATAATTTCACTTGTGTCCTAACCGAGCGAAATTCTGGAAAGGGTGAACAGTTGTGAAAATGTCACAGTACCGGTCAAACTGAAGCTTCCACATCCCCCTAAAGATTTACCTCCGGCACTTGACTATTTGCTGAGCGCGGGGCTACTCCCATATATGTTGGGTTAGCCTGCGTAGGAGGCTTCGAAAAGGGGCAGGGGGTTGGTACTGAAGGGAAAAAGGGAATGAGTTTGGGGAGAGACGGTCCCCTTTTCCCGCGCTTTTTGCCCTTTTCTCCCTGTCTCCCTGCCCCTCCTCAGTTTTGCGCCTGCCAGGCAGGCTATGGGCTACGTAGGTATATGTGCCGCTCAACAGGGTATGGTTTTTTGCCCCTCTGGCTCTGAAACAGCGTATAAAAATTACCCTTTTATCTCTTTTATCTTTTCCCAAAAATCGATGACATTATTGACGAAGCTTTAGTGCAAGACTACTTTTCTTCCTCCGAGTGAGTTCTTCTCGTTTTACAAATGATGTCAGGGGCAGAGTTGCAAACTCAAACAGGAACAGGCCCAGAGCCTCAAAAACTCAGCGGCACACCTCCATAGTAAATTTCAGTGAGTACCCTCCCCCCTTTCCCCCAACCCCGCATTGCTGTGCCGGCTGGAGTTCAAAGTCCGTCCATGATTTGGAATTAAATAGGGAAGGGGAGAGAAAATAAAAGACGCTGACTTGATTCTCAGCTATCGTTCTCAGATGATGTGAAGTACGGTGATTAGTAGTGGTATTATTACAATATAAGAACCCAGAGAATTTTAAAGGGCAAAGCCATCAGCTTATCGACTTACCGAACTAAAATTTAAACAATTTCAAGCATCAAACGTTCATTGCCAAGCAAGAAATACAAACTGATCGTTTGACGTTGCATTTGAATCGCCATCGGCTGGTTTGAATAACACGAATGTTGTATGTACTGATTTTTCATGATAGAACTTAAAGGCACTTCTGGTAGAAAGAGACGTATATACCTTTGCGCTTGTATCCCATGTGATGTTATCGTTAGACCACCCAAGTTTAATTTATTTCAAATAATCTTTGTTTCCACCGGGATTTCCTTGTGTAGCTACAGCACACACTCGGTATAGTCGACCAAGATCAATCTGAATGGGATATTAAAGAAGATAAAGGCTGCATCAGCAGAAATGTTCTGGTACACTATGATATAGATCTAATATTTTATTTATTAAGATTCGTTGATAAATATATGGCAATAAAAACATGCAAAAAGATCCCGAGAATTTCTGTGAGAGGCTTGGATGGCTTGGGAGGTTCATCCGCAGAGTTCATCCTCATTCTTGATCCGAAGAGCGAACTAAATTTCTCACTATAAATCAGGTATGTTATAAAACGAATGCTTCAAAATGCTAATTCACTGTATATCAAATATTTATGACTCTTTTTACCTGAACCCATTCAGTTAGCTCGATATCCCCTGTGGGACACCACGCAGAGATGTTTGCGTTTAACCGAGCGAAAGGTACTTTGGCGAAATCATGTTCACTTGACGCGGTCATTTGGGAATCAAGAATTGCACCCGTCTCCATGCCAATGGCTGGCGCGAAACACTCTATAAAAATCAATACGAAGTGTTTTGTAATCCAGTTAAAACAAGCTTAATCTATCTAGTAATCTACTTGAGCATTTATATTTTTATATTATTTGACTGTAGTTTTGTCAGTCAATGAGGAACGCTGAGTCGACTAGGTCTCGTAGAACACAACTTTAATCTCTTCAGAAGTAGGTTACACTCATAGAGCTAGTGACATACTAACAGACAGAAAAAACTAGTCTAGGGGTTGGTTATATACCTTACAGAGGGGATTTCTAGAATGTTCCAAACAAATACATAATCAGTCTATTTATAGAGACTTACATAACGTTTGGGATAAAAATAGAGATTAGCAAACTGACATTCCAGAATGTTCTTATCTAAAAAGCAAATGTAGATGAATTCCAGAAAGTTCTAGATATCATAACAACTGTATCGCCAAATGAAGTCCTGCAGTTTTGCGCGTCGAAACTTCGTGATTAAAGTCTGAGGGACAATCGTGAGAAAAAAGATAAACGAACCTTTATTATACACATTAAGCACGATGAACAATATCTTTCATGACATTTATTTAATTCAGTTGTTTAAAATTGAAGTTACGACTGATCGCATAGCTATGGATGGGTATTTTATTTGCCCAATATTTTTTGGTTTGGCAAAGTTAACCTTCATCAGAGGCTAGAAAACCTAAGTATAAATGAGGCAAACAGTTACAATAATTAAAATAATACAAATATGAGGATAAAATGTGATAGTAGGAGAAAGACAATAGACGGAAACCTGTATATAGAGGTTGTACTGTAGGACTTCATCTGGCGATAGAATCGATTTACCGGAATGGGGCTATTTGTCCCACCGTGGTTGTTTCGAGTTGTTAGTGGTATTCAACCTCTTCCCGTCCCTGCTTCAAAGAAGTTTTTTGGCTAATTACATGGTATTTTTCTTTATATCGCGACCTTGATCGTAGTAGATATAGGCAAGCTTAAGTGCATGTATGTTGAAAAGGAAAGTTTTTTCTTTATTTTTTAGTTTCGATAGAGTCAATGTACAGCTGTTGTTTGGAGCAATTTTCTGTTTTTTTCTCATAACATTTTACTTTACCTCCTTCTTCTCCATTTGAGTTCACAGCCTGTAAATCAAGAAACATTGACGCGAAGAAAAGTTAACTGCTGTCAATATAGAAGCTAGAGGCTAGCCAGCCTTTCTACCTAAGTGGGTAAATTTTATCGAAGCCAGGTCTCTAGAGCGTTGCGAGACGTAAAACAGAAGGTAAAAAAAGAGAGAGAGTAGCGTAATTATTCCTACATGATCAGGTTGAGGAACTATGGGAATAACACTATTAAAATTAGAAGGAAGAAAGAATAGAAACTAGTAATAGTGAGAGGTAGCGAGCTAGGAGCTTGGGGGATACATAAAAGCCGAACTAAAGCGAATAACCTGCAAAAGAGACGAATTCATTCTTTTAAGAGGAAAGTTACTACATTATAAAATCACAAATTACTTGTACAGCATAATGAAGTCTGTGGGTGGCTTGAACTCATGTTTTCAAATTTAAAAAAACTCACAGAAATTTGTACATTTACTAAAGCCAAATTATTAACAGGGTAAGATACATGGTCAGACGATCAGTTGTCAATCTTGGCAATTCCTGGAATAACTGATCTTTGTCACATAGATTACAAGGGCTCTACTTTCTGTCGACTTACTGCGCAAAGCATTACATAACATTTTCTATTACCATTATAATTATTTTTCATGCAAGAAAAAGCTCAGAAACGTAAAAATAGGTGAACATGTAACCAAACTACGTACTTACCAGAAACACAAAGAAGCTGAGCCACGTAAGAGGTTTTAGTTGCATCTTGTTGTCGTCTGATGGTTTATAAATCCGGAATCATTTTACTAGAGAAGGAGAGCAGAGAACAGTGTTAGACGTATATAAGCGAAACTCATTTGGATACCAGTTGGCAGTTACATTAATTAAAATGAATAAATGTTGCGTTTATGGTCGCAGTCTTGCCTCATTGTTGTTTTGCAGATCTGATAGACTGACTACTCAGGCTAGATCAGTGTCCAAGAAACGAAAGTTTCGAAAGATATTTCAGTCTTTATCTTGTTTAAGACAACGATACACTTGAAGTAATTTTCCTAAGAAATTATTCAAGATTTGCCTCATGGATGAAATTAGTGCCCCAGAATGGTGCCTAAATGTCACAAAATATTTAAGATTCATAATAAACAAATAAGAGAAAGTGAAGTGTGAAAAGCGAGTTGATGTGAAAACCTTGTATTTTTCCGAAATAGTGAAAGTTCATCACACATTTGTCGAGGCTAAGCTGAACCAATCACCAAATTTGAACGCGCATGCGGGATAAAGGCTCACTGGCCTTGAGGCAAGAGGTACACCATACCGGATAGCTCTTACAGAGGCACGAAAACCATGATACCGGACCAGGACAGTTCTGTTCACATATAAGAACGATGATTATGCCACGATTTCTGAAACCTACGGAAGCTGGGCCGCACCAAACTCGAAAGTGGAGCGTCACATATTGGATAAGTTCAGTACCACCCTTTGATGCGGCGTAGGCAGGTTTTCGGACCGTAACGGAAGTAAAAGCAAGGACTGGAACCCTCTGAAGTTAGTTCAAGAGTGTGGACTGGGATTTAGCGCACCTTGACCATCTCCGTTAACCGCTCCACCACAATGTTTGATGTGAGTGAAGGACTTGTTGCAGTCCCGGCCCTAAAACACTATACTCTGATGGTAAGTAGAAGCTAATGCACCTAGGGATATCGATTACAAGCTTGGTTGCGCCTGCATTCTTTTGCACATACCTGCATGGAATTCGCCAGAATGTATAAGGGTCGGAATGCATTGCAAATTGTATAAAAACGTGTCTTTAATTACCGTTCCATTTTTAGAGCATGATCAGTATAAAAGGGGTTCGTTATTGTTTGTCTCACGATTGTCACTCAGATATTGATCACGACGTTTCGACTGCGTCCTGTAGGTCTTTATTAGGCTATAGTGTCGATTTACTGGATGGGACTATTAGTACCACTGTGGTTGTTAGTGATTGGTCTATCACGAACCTCGCTCATGGTTGGTGGGTTTCATCAGTCCGGTTTTCGTGCTATTCATTCAACTGTTGCGGCTTTGCTTGAGGTAACTGACTCCTGGGATTATAACATAGACATTGGGAACATTAACGCACTTATTTTTCGACGCCGTTGACCACAAGATTTTTCTATCTAAACTGTAAGCTTTACCATAACGGTATATCTAAGAATTCATTAAAATGGTTTCAATCATATTTGGAGAATCGCACACAACAATGCTCAGTTTTTTGGGTCCTTATCTGACAGCAGTGTATTAACCTGCTGTGTCCCTCAGGGCACCATCCTTGGTCCACTCTTATTATTCTTATACATATTAAATGACCTTCCGAATTGTTTGTCAGACTGTGAACCAAGGATGTATGCCGATGACACGCAAACTTACTCTAAATGTGACTAAACCCGAATTTATGCTGAAAGAATCTGGCCAAAGGCTAAATACCCTCGCGGCATCCCCATTAGTGACAATGATTTGGTACTCGGGCTAAACAGGCTGCAACTACAAAATCACTGAGACTATTAAGCAACGAAATTCTCTCAACGCAATACAAGCTACAACCTTGGGACTCCGAAAACAAACTTAATGTTTGATTACCATGCACAAATTATTTGGAATAGCCTTCCTTGCGATGCAAGGTGCGCAGGGTCCCTCGATCAAGTCAACACGCTATCGAAATATCAGTAAATCTCTTTAAGGCACGGCATTGACGGAAAGCAGCTTTTCAACATAGTGTAGTTCAATGTTTACATGTAGTTTAATTTAGTTGTGCAGTTATAGTTTGAGATCTTTTTGTAAAAAGCAGATACATTGCCCGTGGTTAAATAAAGTTTATCTATCTATCTATCGACATTTCTGAAATGTGGATGCCTACGGTCAGACAACATGGCAGCCGATCGCTACAACAACGGACCTCTGAGGGAATACAGTCGAATCCCGGTAACTCGAACCCTCCATAACTCGACCCTCCCGCCAACTCGAAGCAATTTACATTTACCTTCAGATCCTTTTCTGTATAATTTTACCCTCGATAAATCGAACTCCCGATAACTCGAACTTTTTTCTATTTCTCTTGAAGGATCGAATTATAGGGAGTCAACTGTAGTTTCCTCCTGTAATAATGCCAACAATGCTTTAGATCGAAACTCACCAACCATGAGTGAGGTTCTTGATACACCATACACATTAGCCGCGATGAAAAATTCCTTTCATGACATTATCGGTATTAGCGTTAAAAGGTCATAAAAACAACTAGACTAAGCCGCTTATTAAGGGACAGCTGAAATTATCGGTTAGGGTTAGAGGTTAGTATGGTATGTATAACTGATGTTTTAGGCAATTAGAATACCAGTAAAAGGCTCCTTCAAATTTAGATTAAATGCCTGTTACTGGTTATTGAGCTGGTTTGTTCAGGAATTACTGCAACTGCAACTTTATATGAGCACCGACAGGTGAAGACCTACTGAAAAAAAGTTTATTTAATGGGGAAAATTTTGGGTGAATTTGCATGTCGCAGTTGATTTGGTTAAAGGTCCTAAATGGAGTGAGAAGACACTTTAAGGTTTAATTCTGTTTACTTTGCAAATTTTTGACAGCTTTTTCAGGTGGTCTCCGTGGGTCGAGATATTCTTTTATCGATAGTTCTTCGATTCCACTCTTAGTGAATCTTCGAGGTAAGTCTATTTTACCTGACACGTGCAGAGAGCTAGCCTCTCTACTTTGTATTCTTGAATTATTTCAAAAATTTCAACAATACTTTCCAAGTGATTATGATAGCCTCTTCAAACTTTCCGCATTGTTCAGCGTTGCTTTCTTGCTTGTGAAAATAACAGACATTCATAAAGCTGTTTGTTCCTTAGCACGACGATTTAGAACCGCCGGTAAATTGCGTATCCAGATTGTTTCTAAATGTGCTGTTTGGTAAGCTTGAAGCAAGAGGCTGTTGTGGTTAATTTAGACGTATATTCGTTGAGTTCAATGTTCTAAAAATACCCTCATCATCTGAGAGTAAGGGAAAAGGAACATAATATAGTAATATAATGGTAATGATTAAAAGTTAAATCAGTAAAAGTTCGTTTAAGTTTGTTGTCTGTTATTGGACTATTGCACACATGATTAACTCGAATATCGAATGCAAAAATTTCTGATATTTCTTCTGATTGCCATTTCCTATACTTTCATATAAAAAAGATATTGTAGCAGATTTTCGTTTTAAGCAGAACCTGATATTAGTGGCAGCAGTTTCGATTGTTTTTAGAACATAAAGGCATTCAATAACCTGGCGAGCTTGACTGCAAAACACACGGTTCTTCTAAAAATTCAGTGAAAATTCAGAGCCGCCGGTGTGAAATCCTCTCGAACGAGACGTGTAAATGAGAGGCAGTTTGCAGTGCAATTTGGTTAATGTTCTAGTATCTAGAACATTAACTAACTAACTAACCTCGTTCTAGGCTCATGTAGCGTCATAATGAGATGGATTAGCAGTTGTTGTCAACTGTAGAGATTTGTTATCACAAGCTAGAGGAATTTAAAAAGGTTCTTCTAGCGTGCCTCAGTGTGAGACACTCAGACAGTTCACCAGTCAGAACTGTTTGCATTGTTGGATTCGGCAAACAAATTAATTTACTGACACAGTGTAGTAAGGGTTTCCATAAAACATTTACTTATTTCTCTTTGGACCCCTTCGCTCCAACGTTAAACCGAATACCACAAAAAATGAAAATTCACCTTTATAAATGAGGAAAAATAACATCCATTTTACATAACCGCAGACTACCCCCTCAAAAGTTAGAACTTCTTTAGAGGGTCTCATTACTCATTTTGAGAGTCACGTGGTTAAGTAAGGAAGTCACTACGAAGGAATTTACCATAAAAACACCGATGAAATGGACCAAAACAATTGAATAGTTGGGATATCAAAATAATTTTAACGGAGCTCTCGCGCGTGAGAGGCGCGCAATGGCGAAGAAAATTTGGTTGAAAATTTGGTCCCGACAAAATCGTCCGTATATACGTGCATCCCGTCATGTAAGCGGATGTAAAATGGCACGCTTACTAGCAAGGATTCCAAGGCATCTGCTATATGTGAGTTTTTCATCTAAAAAGGGAGGCTGCTTATTGTATCAAAATAAGGTCAACCTCAGCCTCATGCTCACTCAAACGCTAAAACAGTAAGCACAAAACTGTAAAATGGCCTGTTCAGTTTGCGTTCTGCTGACGGCAAGATCTGAATTACTTGAGAAAGACATTTCTTAAAAGATTCCGCGAGAGAGCTTCGCTTTTGGTCTTGGCTAAATCTATATACCACATGTTACGCATTCTCATAATCAATACAAATATTTGATTCTAGTTGGAAAAAAGACAAACAATCTGCAGAGACAATTACGTAGTGGATTTGGGGACTCTTGTTAGACTAAAGAAAAAAGAACTGAATCCAAATCTAGATTATGATCTACAGGTTGCAAGGAGATTAAAAAGAGGGTTGAGTGTTAATAAAAGACAAAAAAATTCAGCCACAAACACATGGCCAGTAATTAACGTTTGATAATTATTCACAGGTGAATGTGTAAGTACCGCATCTTTTCTCCTTTGCTAAAAATAAACGTAATATTTTATGTATGTTGTGAAATGTCTTTGTCTGTCGTTAAGGGCTTTGCGCCTAGGCATGTATCGTCACTATAATTTCCGCCCCGCTGATTAAAACCCCAAAATGTACAAAGTCTTGTTGCGTGACTTTACGAACCTTCTGTCTTTAGCTATGTTCTAAATTACTTGAATATCAGCCGATGTTTACATACGAGAAAAGTAAACCCGTCTAGGTAAGTGAACTCTGTAATGCTAGTATTTAATATTGATACTTAGTTGGCATAGGGGCTTGAGAATTTTACACTAAAACGTCATGTAGCGCTGATTGGAGTCGAAATACTTATAAGCCATTTTCAACATTTTCCATGAAATAAGTAGATATCAAGCAGACAAAAAAGAAAGGATTATGAGAAATTCGCTCCGGACGTTTATAGTTACACCATCCCTTTAGTGTTTCTGGGCTTCTGCTCTCTTCATGTCTACTGGATGATCAGCTCTCTTAGTTGGAATATTATTTTGATATTTCTATTTTTATTCATAATGTTGAATTATTGTCTTATTATCAGTCGCTAAATCTCGAACCATGCAGAAAGATTTGTTTTGTATGGTAAATGTACAATAATTGGTTGATAAACCCGGGCAAACAGAACTTAGATGGGGAACGATGAAATATTTGAAATGGAATGGCTTTTCATAAATAACGGACTGCGGAGTCCGGAAATATGCTTTTCAAAAACACCCTTCATGACTAAAATTTTTTCGAGCGCGTAAATTTTTCCAGTGTAATTGAAAAATATCGTAAAAAGGATAAATTTGCTCCAGAAAGAATGAATTTAAAACTTGGCTAGAAATAAAATTTTGTCACTTTGGAAACTGAGCAGTTTACTAATTAGAAGTGCATCAATAAGATTCACTAGTCAAAAAAGGTCCCACCGGTAATTTAGTAAAAGCTAATAAGTTATAAATCTAAACTGAGACACAGTTTTCATCGAGAAGTTTAGTGGCGCGACTGTAGGCGCGCGGGCATGCCGGCCGGCCCTGATTCTATTGGAATCCAAGAAACATTTCAATATTTATTCTTCCGGACTCCAGATTTCTTTTTTCGCAATTCCATATTCCTATATTTCTAAACCGTCAAAAGAGGTTCGATCTAGTCGAGTTGACCGCCGCGAGCAAAATTGCAGTCTATTCAGCGGAACGGATCAAGATGACATAAATATTTCAATTTCCTTTTATCTTGCCTCAAAATACAAAACTAGTGACGTCTTTCGACGAACCTTCTTTGTGCGGCGCCTTTCTTTCAGCACTACTTCGAGGAAACGATCGAAACTCGTTTGACCATTCAACTACAGCTTGACCATTCAGGTTTGTGTGGCGAACATTCCCTTAAATTATTATTATAGACACTTTTACCTGAATATCGGTAAGGGATTATCATCTTTTGATTGAGTGTGAACAGCTTTGTTGTCTACAGTTGTCTTTTTAATGAATGTTTATAAGATGAGCGTACGCCGGTGAAAACGATTTGACCTACGCAGACAAGAAGTGGTCGAATAACAATCAACAGGTTTCATGCGTACTTAGAGTTTACCAATGCATGTTAGACTGCTTTCTATTAAGTTAAAGAGTACTAGCAAGAATATTTCTTGCGAAATTTTCATTTCAGTATTTACCACAATAGATATTGTCTCGATTTCTAAATTTCTATGTAGACGACTTCCGGTGATGTCAGATCGTCTGTTTGAATAGTCACACTTTGGCTTCTGATGAATTTTAAAGTATGAGCTAGGAGTTTCAATGTGAAAGTGACTGCCGATAAATGGATCTGTAGATCTCACCGGTAATAACAGCTACAATTGAATTTTCATGTACAGCTGTAGTCTTGAAGAATAGGGTGTCGGGAAATGACGTGACAATGACACTGCAATATTTTTAGCTTGATCACTGGGTGAAATGCTGTAAACAGCAAAACTCATCAAAACTAGGTTTTCCATAAAATCCAAATTTGCTTAAACCGATGAGGCAAAATTGACCGTTGATGCTTGTCCGCTATGGTAAATTTAACGGTGGAATAGTTTTCGAACCCTCAGAAAAAGTGAAAACGATTCGACCAAAGAGCCTTACGAAAGCAATACACGTTGTTATGATCAGCTTGGCAGTAGTCTTTGGACTTCACGTTTTTTTAGTCTTAAAACATTGCTCGATTACTACTTCATGTAAAATAATCTTTTCCTTCATACATTAGTTTCGCCAACGCTTGAAAACAAATTGAAATTCTGTTTTAGCATTTCGTTTATATATCTGTACAAAGGATTAAATCTTGTTCTTGAAGTCATTTAAAGAAATGTAACTTTCACAGGTGCTGGTCTCAAATAGTGGTAGATATGGCTCAATTTTTTTGAGTAATTTTATACTAAATAATTCTAGGTGTATTAAAAGTAACCAGTGCTGATGTGTACGAAGTTGAGCAATACAATTTTTAGCCTGGGCACAAATTGCTGCCCTGTGGTTTGCGATCAATGTTGCCTCCACAAGTGAACACCGGAGGCTATATTGAAACAAAAGTTTTCTGCTCTGATACCTATTTTCATTTCGTACCATCTATTTAAAACATCTGGTAAATATATGTATAAAAACTCCTGCTGTGCCTGCATTTCCTGTTTTTGGTTATTTCTTTGTGACGTGCATTTATGTTCCAACAAAGTATATGAAGTTCAAGAGACTATTTAAAAAATGTCTTATCCAATCGTGTTCTAGCATGCTCTTGCAGTCTTTTCTATCTAAAGGAAAAAACAATCAAAATCCATACGTGTTTGACTGGTTGCAATCCTTCATGATAACATGTGAATATAAGTTTTTTAATTGAATCGTTTCAATTCAAATGACTCAGCTGGAAGCGCAGTAGGAACTGTAGAGCCACTAATGACGCAAGCTCGAAATATGACCATCGGCACTGTTGCATAACGATCGAAGTCATGAGACAGATGAGAGACTTCTCTCTTGCCGAACTATGGGATTTAAGAGGAAAAAAATTGTTTCTGCAGCCAGGAAATATGAAAGGATTTAAATAAAAGTGGGCTAATCACGCTTAAGTTGTGTGTTTTTCTTTCCTAAGGGGTTTCCAAGCCAATTTATGAGTTTTATTGGAACTGGTTTGCTCTCTCATACATAATCCTTTCAACAATCTTAAAAATTAAATAATCTCGTCCCTTTTTTTCATTGAACAACGTCTGTTTCGGAGGAAAAAGTCAGGGCTATGCCGGTTTCGGATTATCCCGTTGTCAAGGCGAGCGGTACTGGAGGGCGGCCTTTGCATCGAATGAAGTATATTGAAGCAAAGCACCGTGTGTCAGTGGTTGAAATTTTCACTGTGTCATCAAATGTCAAATGTCCCAAGGAATTGACGAGGTTGGGACAAAGGTGCCTGCCACTTTACTACCACGTATTCACCAGTAAATTGTTATCAACAGAGAAAAAGAATAAACCCCCAGTCTTCTGAGCCAAAAACACCAGCGTAGAGAGGAAAGTAGTTATTTTTAGTTTAGTTGTTTTCTGATTAAATAACATTTCTTTGGTTTTAGGAAGCAAATTTTAACTTTTGCTCAAAATATTTTCTTCTCGCGGCAAACCTGGAAAACATTTTCTTCCACAATAGTTATTCCAAGATTAGCTAGTCCGTTTATGTATAAATCAGCCATTGAGTTAATAAATTGTCTTTGTCTTTGTTCTTCAGATCTAACAACAATACCAGACGTCTATAACAGTGAATAATGCAATTGCCATCATGTTACTTCACGTGATATTTCTTCTTTATTACCTGCTTGGCTTATTGTCAGGACCATGTACAGGTTAGATCTCCGGAAGGACCGGGTTGTTTAGAAACTCGCTTATGTTAACTCAAGTTGACTTTTCGCAGCCGTTTTTGAAGCTGCAGACTCAATATTGAGTTGTATTTTTAGCTTTGGGCCAACTGCCCTTCTAGACCTAGCAACTGAGCCGTTCTGGCTACAATCATAACCACTATAACCGCTGTCAATAAAGTTTTGTAGATTGTTAATAGTCTATCTAATTATTCACTCCCCTCAGTGCTATTCAGGGATAATTTGCAACGCTGGTCGGGGGACTTACCAAACAGCTTATAGTTCAGTTTACCACGAAGCATTGAAGGGATGCGTAATGATGCTCCTTTGTGGGTGTGAGTTTTGATAGACCACCACACCGGGGACTACGTCCCGTACGTTTAATTTACCAAGAGTGTGTGAGGTCTTTAACGTACCACTGAATTTATTACATGTAAGGAAAGGCTTGTGAGGCGGGGTCTACGGTTTATCGTCCTTTCCCGAGAAAAAGTGAAAGTCTAACCGTTTGCAGATGTTATTACGAAAGCAGCACTTTCTCCTCAGTTATGTTAAGATCCTGAGTGTTGATCTGGCCGGGGTTTGAACCTACGGTCTGCCTCTCAGCAGACCGGTGCTTATCCTATCGAGCTAACTGGGCGGCGGTTTATCTAAAGGAAAAAATTGTTTTCTATACACGTAATAAGAATTAATTTAGGCCACTGATCATCATTTCAGCTGCAAAGTGACCATATTGGAAAAGGTCATGTATTCTTTTTTATTGCACCTTAGCAAAGAAGTTTCGATAGTATTTCGATTGTAATTCCAAATTTTTTTATTATTTTCTGTTTTTCTGTTTGCAAGTGTCCCCTAGCCTTTAATGGTAGTTTTGATAAGTTTTACCCATGCATCATGTCAGGAAAGGTTTCTGCCTGTGGATACAGTGGACGTTTCTTCGTGTTTTTAAATTGTAACTATAAGTTTTTATATGTTCTTTACTTTGCGTAGCATTTGTTGAGGTGGGAGTTTCCAGTTACCTAGGAAGTTCAGTTCATCACTTTCCTGCGCAGCGTGAGTGGACTTTAGTGTGGCCGTGGAATGTCAATTCAGGAAAAGGTTTTTTTGAAGCCGCTGCTTCAGGAGAAAAGGAGTTCAATGAAAGTTTTGTAACTCCTGAACCAGGAATCTACTTTGTCGCACTTAATCTACACATAATAAACACAACTGATTGTTGCTTAAAAGCATCTTTGGTGATAAATGACGAGTTCAAGGAAAACAATGGAATTAAAGGTGTGTGCAGTAATACTACTTCAAGAAGAACTTTAAGCCTTTCAGGTTTACTGCGCCTATATGAAAATGACGTGTTAACCCTGTACCTTCATGGGTCTAAGGGGACGTTGTTGGCTAACAGCACGTTTTCAGTTGTGCTGATTTCGCGTATAGGCTCTGTACCGGGATTTCATGCGGTTTTATCAGCAGACATGCCGACTAAAATGATATCCAGACTTGAGAACTTTAGAACTGATGGTACAAAGGGCTTGTTCGTTATGCACAGTGGAACATCTCCCTCCGTTGGGTTGTTCTGTTCAATTCTTGAAGGAATCTATTTCTTTTCGTCCAATTTAAACGTAAAATCTGAAAACCAATTAACTGGCTGCCACCTTGCTATTGTTTTGAACTCAAACACCACTTTAGTTCAAAGGTACTCGCCTGGAGAAGTAGAGTATTCAATAAGTGTGTCTGGTATGTTTTATCTATACCGCGGGGATTGCATTGAGCTTCTTATGAAGCCAGCAATTGGTGGATCCCTTACAGTTCAGTCGGGCAGCAGTTTCTCGGGCATTTTCCTTGGAATGAAGACAGATTTTTCATCACAATTTTCCTCCAGTGTTTCTACCGGTAAGCAAGCGGGAATGGCTATCGGATGGAATAAAGTAGAAAATTGGGCCATTCGCAACATAAGGCGAAATTTTCAGTCACAATATATGGTTTTAGAGAGAAATAGTAGTACTTTTATTTCTGAAACTGATGGAATTTTTTTAGTTTCTGCTTTGGTGAATATCAATAGCTCTTCAAATTCGATGGAGAAAAACTTGGCTACTTTGCTTGTCGATGTTGGTGACACTTCAACTGGTTTCACTGGTTATGGTAGCCTTACCGCCTGGAAGACGACACCGCTTAGTGTCAGCGGGGTTATTAGCCTTAAGAAAGGAGACACACTGACTGTTCGTATAAATAGTGATTTTCACAGCTGGGAGATAATAGATGGGCTACTTGGATTTTACTTGATTCCGAAAAACTGGCCAGGTGTTGCAGCCACGCTTACTCAAACAATGCCTCTTGATTCTTATGGATGGACAAAGCTTACATCATGGAAAACGTCCAACGTTTCTGGATTATTTTCGTTTGACAACTCGTTTTTCCCAAACCATGGAGCATATCGTACACATGTTGATGGCACTTACTTTTTATCCTGTAATGTAATTTTTGAGGGTAGCCCAAGGGGTAGAATTTCAGTTATTATAGCCATTGATGACGTCATTGATACTGGCAATGGGCTCTTCTCGTTAAATGAAAATCCAAAGCGATATTCGACTCTCAATGTTGTTGGGTCCATTAGTCTCACAAAAAATCAAACTATCTCAGTCTACGTCGCGGCCACTGAATTATCATACTGGAACGTATCAGGTAAAACGGGTTTCTCTTTGGTACTTGTTGGAGCGAAGTTGCCTTCTACGCCTGGATTTTTTGCAGGTGGGTCTTAATTATTCTTTTTTACCTTGAAAATATCTCTACAAGAAGCATCCGACTTGACATATTTCCATCTTTAGATTGACGTGTGTATTATCAACAAGACGTGTTTTTGTACAGGTCAATTTATTGTACATATTTGTTCTCCCGGCTACGCTATTAGAAAAGCCTTCAATTTTCCTTTAATTAATGGAAATAATTGATTAAAACAAATAAATGGTTTTCTTTTAAAGGTTGTCAGTTGTTATTGTTGTCTTCTACTAAAATCATGCCGACTGCTATATAAAAAGAAATATTTGTCTGACAGAATGGTAATCGATCTTTTTTCCGAGCGGTCGTTTCGCTGACGTTCGCTTTTCTGAAGTCCTAGGTCATCTTGTCAACTTTTGCTATCTGCTATATATTTATTATATGATGTTCTTCAAATATAAGGCTATGTTTCGTTCTGATAAACGTGTGCATAAGTAGCAGTCTGTTAATTAATTCCTTAGATAACGTCGGTGAACTGGAGGTAAGCGAATGGAGTAACAATGACACGATGCTGTGAACCAACTGAATGAATTAGTTATGCTTAGCAGTGTGTTGGATTTGGTAAGGCCTTTTAACAGGTCTGGTCTTTAAAAAGGGACATTGGGATCACTGTAATAACTGTACAGTAAAAGCCTAATTTCTGGTATATTTGTTCCCTAGTTAAAGAGGAAGAAGCCAGTCCAAGTTCATCCAGTGGAGAGATTAATAAGTGGAGAACAGTTCCGCCAACACTAGGCTCTTTCTTTAAGAAAAGGTCACAGTTTAACTCAACATCTGGAAGGTTTAAGGCAAAAGAGGATGGCTTTTATCTTATCACTGCTAATGTCTTAATCTACCATTCAAATCAATCTCAGATACGCTTGAACGTATCACTTGATGGACAAAACGGCGACATCTCTCTGAGCACCTTCCAGCCAAGACATTCATCTTCACCAGGAAGCTTTTTTGTTAGTACTTTGACGCTTGCGGGCACAATTCCACTTTACTCTGAGCAGTACGTCTCTTTATTTTTAGACGTGCAGTGCCTAAGTGGTTCTTCGTGGAAAGTGTTGAGAAACAGCAGCTTCTCCGTTGTTTTGGTTTCTCTTTTGAATGATGATTATGCCGCTGGATTTTTGGCGAGAACAGACTTCAAATCAAGCGGTGTCAGTAAGTATACTAAAGTTTACGACTGGAGTGCCGTGTTCTCTAAGAATCTTCAGGTGACAGCCGAAAAATCTGTTTATATAAATGAAGGCGGTTTGTATTTTGTACAGAGCGTTATGATCTTAAAAGACTTCAACGGTAACGGTGTCTTTCATAGTGGAATTTGTGCTTCAATGAACCAAATTCTATTCAATGGTTTTGCCGCGTCCAAAGTAAGTGAGGGACTTAAAGGCAGTTTTGTCATAAGTGCATTTGGTGTTCTTTTCCTGCAGAAAGGGCAAAAAATTGATCTTTGCACGAGATCTGAAAAAGGTGGAAGTTATCAATATCTTGAGGATTCCTTTTTTTCGATGGCAAGATTTCTGGAACCCGTTCAGCTGCCAGGACTTCATCAAATATTTCAATATGTCTACAATGTATCTTCACCTTATGAACGGTCATTTGCCACGTCGTTTTCAACTGCTGGAAACCAACTCGCCTACATCAATAGTATGTTCAATACGAATCCGAAATCACCTATCGAAAAGGGAGACTTCACGACAACTCTAAACGGTACATACTTTGTCTCACTGTCATTCACATTGACAGGGAATGTCTCGGCAAACATTACTGCCTGTGTTGGGCCACAAAAGTGTGAAAAATGTTACGTTGAAGTTGTTGGCACCTCAAACTATCTAAACAGCACTTTTGGATTTGTGGGGCTGTTGGACCTCGAGAAGAACGAGTTACTCTCATTATGTCTATACTCCCAAGAAACAAGTTTCTCTTTCGTGTCCGCCACTCGTTCTGTTCAATATTTGTATGAGCTGGGACTAATTGAAAATGTTCAACTTAAGCATCCATCCATTAGTTTCGATTCAGCTGGATGGCATAGGCTAGTAGGGTGGAGGAATTCCAGTGGTGGATCAATTCAAGGCATTTTCGTAAAATACAGTGGACTTTACTTTCTTTCTTTAAACGTATTGCTAAAAGCACCTTCTAAAGGTCTTGTTGGAGTACGATTACAAGCAGAAGAAGCGGTACATCAAGAGATTCTGTCGACTGTGTCTAGTACTGAAGCAGATAATAGTTTTTCATTCAACGTTGCTGTTCTTAGTCGTTTAAATACCTCGCAAGCGATGAGTATTTTTGTTTACTTTGATTCTAATTCACTGAACATTGGTGATAATTGCACTTTATTTGCTGCACTCATCACAAATAGTAGTAAGCATCCTTGTCTGTCACTGAAATCCAAAACAAGCCAGTACCTCGCTGATCAGTGGTGGCAGGCTATCGAACAATGGGAAGATGTTGATGCACAGTGCCTGTCCCCAAGCTCGGAATTCACTAAAGGGTGGTTTGTTACTCCTGTTACTGGTGTGTATTTCGTTGCTGCTGTAGTAATGATCAGAGCGTCGGGCACACTAAACCAAACAAGGTAAGCGTTTTAGAACGTCAGCTTTTTATTCTCTTTCGTAATTAAAATTTACGTAATCAGTCAGTTGTTTTTGTACCTGTGATTGATACATGTAGTATGGAAATTCGGTATCGAAGTATCCTCATACGAGTTTCTGAGTGTTAGGGTTTTTATTGTTGTAATAATCTTGTTATAGTATCATATTGTACGCTGAAGCCTTTTGTACTATGACCCGTTTCCATCGCTTTCGCCGTAGAGTCCTTATTTTCAAGCCCTAAACAAGAAATAAGTGCCTTTGTTGTTTGCTACTTTAGTCCTTAAAATTGTCAATAATGGTTTAGTCATTATGTTGCAAATGTCTGTTGGGCCTCGCGTCTTTAAGTCTACCAAAGGTATTGGAATTGTGTGCTTACCTTTCAGAATGGTTGAACTTTTGTTATCAGTAAATGGAGAAACGTCAAACACAAATGGGTTAAAAGCAACCAAGGCTACTACACCAGGCTCAACCGTTGCCCTCAGTTTATCAGCGACTGTTTACCTGGAAGTTTGGCAAACTCTGTATCTGATGATAAGAAGCACTGGTGGTGGTACATTGGAAGTACTCAATGGGAGCACGTTTAGTGTGGCGCTCATAGGTACATAGATATGATAGTTTAACAGCCTTTGTATCCTTACAAAGAAAACCCCATCGAGCATATATAGATTAAAATAACTGTTTCCGGTATTTCTCATTTCAACGGCTATATGACTTCGATGTTGCGAAGTCGCGACGATGCTTGAGAGAGCTTAGATTTGCATTCTCAGTAAATTACAGTATGGTCTGGTTCGCTTTTGGCGTGTACGTTTCTAAGGTTTTTGTATTTATATTTGGTGAAGATAATATGAAACAGTACAGAAAATACCATAGACCTCTTCGAGATGAAGACTTTATAGCCTCGCTTTTCGTTTTGCTTGTTCTGCGGGTAGAAAACCCTGTCAAGGGATCTTGTAGCAAGCTTCTCCATTGATTTATTGTAGACGAAACAAAGTATTACAAATCAGTGGCTAGGAATATTTCACAGTTTGACAATGGTCCTCGTATTATACGCCATCCACCACCGTCCGTTACCCTCGGCGAGGATTTGGGACAGAATATATCATGGACCTGTGAAGCGGTTGCTAGAGGTGCTGTGGCATATCAGTGGTTAAGGAACGAACAGGTAGTGTGTGTTGATGAGACTTTATCGATAAGGAACTTTTACCTTAAATAGTAAACCAAAAGACGAGTTCTGATATATAAATTCTTTCCTTTTTTCTAAATTCAGACTATAACATCTTCAAATAATCTACTTATCACAAATGTGCAAGATTCCGACTCGGGTCGATACGTCTGTGTGGCAGATTATGACGGAGTCAAAGTGTTCTCACAAGCTGCTAATCTTGACGTATTTGGTAAATACCACCCTATGACAATACTATCTATATGGCCACGGCTTGCTTAGCCTGTTCCAGGCGTTCAGATAGTGCGGGGCGGTGCGAAGTAAAATGGAGCGCGAAAAAATAAAAGCGAGGGGGGGGGGGGGGGGGGGGAGAAGAGGTGAGAGAGGGAACGCCTGTAAGATTTGTTTTAAATGGACTCTTCCGCCCATTCAGACCGCATCAACTGTAGGTGGTCTTCACTTGTCAATCAAGACTGGTGTTACAGCTCCATACATTTATTATTTTTCTTACGAAAAAATCAAAATTTGTCAAATCAAAAATTAATATTATATATACATAATCTACTAAAACCGTAATGTAAGACTTTCAGACAATAGAGAGCGGGAGAAGTATTCATGTACAATGAATTTATTAACTTCTTTAGAACATGATTTCAGCGTGTACGTGACAAAAAGTTATGATTCATAAAAAGACAAGTGACAAACAAATACCGCTCATTTCGATAGAAAGCCGTTTCAATACAGATCGTTAACTCAAGCAATGAAAATGCACAACAATTGAAGGGAAAATTTACCATTCGGTGATTGAGTGGACTTTGTTAATAGCGATAGCTGCAACTTGCTTTCCAAGCTTTCCTTCTTGAAGTCCTTTCGTCCATTCCTTAGACAACCACGATTTGGGACTTCAGGATATCACCTACGGCTTCATCCACATCTTCTCCTATCAATGCCGCCGCTACTCCGATTTTGTTCAAATGTTCTACTTAGTCTTTCATAATGGCAATCAACGGAGTTACCACTGACAACAATCGTAAATGGCATTCTATCCTGCCTTCATTCCAACGCACGCTTTATTCGAGGAAAAAGCTGAAAAATAAGACTTTTTCCAAAGCCAGTCGGTAAAATTGTGAAGACATCTATCCTGCCGACTAGGTGTTTTAAACAGTTTCTTTGCTCTTCGCGTTTAGCCTCCACGTTTGGAAAGTCACTCAGCGCTGTGTTTGTTGCGAGTTCGAATTCTGCGTGACGGGACGTAGAGTCTGTCATCACCGCCATATCGCATTTCTCTCTGTGATCGAAGACGCTCCACTGTTGACAAAAACTGTGAAAATCAACCAATCAGAGGGTGTACCAGGATCTGGTATACCGGAACGCAGTTTTGTTAAAAATTCTTACAAGCGTTCCCCACCTCTCTCCCCAGTCCCCCTCTACTTTTCATCGCTTTCTTTACTTCGCACCGCTCTCCGCTATCTGAACGCTTGGAACAGGCTATGGCTTGCTCAGTAGTGGTGTATCCATCGCATACCGAGCAATATCTCGAAATGATCTTTAATGTTATTATCTATTATCCACAAAAAAAAATTATTTTTTAAAATGCTGTAAAACGCTGGGAATTTCAACCATTGCAATACACATAGCCGTTAAACCATGAGTAGCGTTATGAAAAAATTTCACATATAATTTTTGGGTTGGATTTGAGTTTTATTTAACCTGTAATTTTTGATTTGATATGATATCAAAGTGCCCTGTATTAGCACATTTTTTTTCTCCAACACCCAACAAGATTACATACCACACTGAGTTATAATAAGAGCTCTGCACCGGTATCGCAGAGGTTCAAGGGTTCGAATCCCGTACAAGCCTGAATTTTTTTCAGGCTTTCTTTTCGCAACAGCAAAAGATGCGTCTATAATTGCGATGATCTACTGTTTCATATAATGAGTTATAATACTTGCATACAATCTCTATTGGCTTATAGGAATAGTAACTATACTGTGTTATGACGCCTTTTGTAGATACCAGTCCTCAGTTTGAGAACCAAGTGGTTACTGCTCCAGAGAATAGTAATGTCTCCATTGAGCTGAACGTCCGTGCTTTGAACAAACGACGAAGGCCTGCCGACGTTTTCGTCATGGTGGTGAAAGGTTTTATAAAACAAATTTAAATCTCATAAATTTTGTTTCGAATGTGTTTTTTATTAATTGATTGGAACAAAATAAATCAGCCTCTTTCCTTGATTTTTTTACAGGAAACACCAATCGTACGTTTGTCCTTTCCGAGACATCAAAATTAAACATTTCTTTGCGAAATCAACTTCCTTTTGATTACGAGACTACGAAACTGTATCAACTCACCCTTGTTGCTACAAATCAGGAGACCAACAAAACAACCTCAGCTAACGTGACGATCATTATTACTGATATCAATGACAATCCACCGATATTCACGAGCAGGTAAGACACGGAGATATGTCCAGAAATGCACGCAACAATGAAAATGGCAAATTTGGAGAAAATTAGCCAAATGTTTGGCGAAAATTCAAAGCGGCCCATTAAAAAGTGGCGATTTAGTGAAATTTCGCCACGGGTTTAACAAAAATTCTAATTAAATGTTCAAAGGAGCCCCTTGGAAAGTGTCGATTTTCACGAAAATGGCGATTGACGAAAAATCGCCAAAGGTTAAACAAAAATTCTAATTGGATGTTCAAAGGCACTTCTTGAAAAATGGCGATTTTGACGAAAAATCGGTTTAGCGGAGATTCTAATTACAAGTCCAACGGGAGCCCATGAAAAGTATCGATTTTGACGAAAATGGGGAATATGACGAAAATTCTTGAAACGTAGCGCTTTTGGCGAAAATTGCGAATACGGTTAAGATGAGGATTTAGCAAAATATCGCCAGAGGATTAAACAAAAATCTTATGACATGTCCAAAAGGGCCCTTGAAAAACTCACGACGAGTTATCAAAGTTTAGTAACATTTCAAAATGGAAGATTTGCCAACATTGAGAACACAATTTGAATGACTTGGCATAAAGGTCCCTTAGAAGATTAGTGAAAGTCTTAGCAAAAATGACCATAAGGCGGAAATGGGCCATGAAATAGTGTAAATGTTGTCCCGGAATCGAAAATTTCAAACCCAAAAAGATCATTCCCTTCACTTGAAATCCAAAGTACCCCTCCCCCTAGGAGCTGGTTGTGAAAAATGGTAAAGGTGCACACGAGCCAAAGGCCCAAACAGCCGGACCTTATCATAATGATGATATATAGATTTAGCCAGGGCTAAAAGCGAAGCTCTAGTTAATAATACTTATAAACAAAAAAAAAATAAATCGTGTAATGCTAAACGGAGACGACAATGAAAATGGCTTCAAGACATAGATCTAATTAGCAAAAATTAGGGAAAACAATGGAAATGTGGCGGTGGTGGTGGTGGAGGGAAAGCAAGGACAATAGCCTATGACGTCATCGGCGTTAATGTATTCCTCCCCACCTTAATGAGAATCCTCCCAAAAAAGAGCTTTATTGCACACTAGTGACATTTCGTGTAGGTTTACATAAAGTAAAATGAGCGAATTCACGTATTCGAAAATGGCGTACACAAGCTGCAACATGTGAGCATGTCAACGCTGGATTCTGGCATACAGTTATTAGCGCAAATTAACTCTTATGCGGATAATTTGTGGAGGCTCTTGATGTCATTTTATAGGTACCCAGTCTTAACAGTGCATTTGATGGACATTTCTGGCTCACAATTTAATGGACACATTTTACAGAGAATTGTCAGCGATCGGGATTGTTTAGGTCTACCTCATAACTTTAAACGTTAGAGTGTGCATGGTAGATTTCGTGAAGGAATTTTTATCATTTCAAGGAGTTGGAGGTTGTCTTCTCGAGTTATTATTGGACTAGCTGTGCGGCGTGAGATTGCTTTGGTTGGCTTAAACGAAAAATCTCTCCTTGTTGTTTGACGTTGAAAGGAAAAAAAACATACAGTACGAGAGAAAATGATGCGAGTGTGATATTTCATCACATCACATTACTCTTGGTAAGTCAAGCGACTTCGAAAGTAATAATGAGAAAACGTTTAATTAACCTGTGGAGCACATGACACATGCATAACTGACACTACTTCCATTCATTGTTTTGTGATATATTTGATATAGTAGGACTTGATAAATGTTGCCCCACAGGTTATGTAAAGGCAATGCTGAGTAGAAGTATTTTCCATTTCAAAGGCTCCCTTCCGTACATGTCATTTGAAAGTTTTGTATATCCCCTGGCAAATTTTTTACCTGTTGGTAGTTTTGCGAGATTCGCCCTTTTCGTTAAATGTCCGTCTCTTAAGGACATCTTTAGCTGCGTAATTTGAAAAATTCGCAAAATTTGTCACTAATGAGGGGGCCCCTATCAACAACTTATTGCATCCTGGGCGAATTATCGCCAAATTCTGCTTTTTCGCGTTGTTTGCCATTTCGTCAAATTCGCCACTTTCCAATGGGCCACTTTTGACATCCAACTTGAATACGTGTTAAACCTACGGTAAATTTTTGCTAGATTCACCATTTTTGTCAGATTCGCCATTCCGTCAACTTTTCTTCTTCGCAAGGAGCCGCTCTTGTAATGTTATTAAAATTTTCGCCAGCCCTCTGGCGATTTTTCGCCATTGCTGGCTGCTTTCACTATATTCCATATTCCCCACTTTCGTCGTAATCTCCACTCTCCAAGAGGCCACTGTTGTCATCCAATTTGAATATTTTCCAAACCCATAGCGAATTTTGCCAGATTCGCTATTTTCGTCGACTTCTACTCTTTGTAAGGAGTACGTTTTGTAACCTCATTTAAATTTTCGCCAGCCATCTGGCGATTTTTTTGCCAGATTTGCTATTTTCGCCATTGCATACATTTCTGGACATAAGTAAAGTTACGATCACAGACATTATTTATATTTCCTTCCATTAATTTGCGTTTCCGTCTCGTTTTTTGGTCATTATGTTGGACGTTGCTACTTTAAGGAGCCTGTCTTCAGCTATAAAATCGAGCCAAATTGTTTGTACTCCCTTGTGGTGTTATTTACCTTGTAGGTAGCGAGGGTGACACTTAAACTATCAAGGCTGATGGCACGAGAGCTGCCCATCTTAATGAAAAACGTGACCTCCGCTTTACAATTCTTCATTCAGGAGTGTACATTTTAGGGTAACATTGGTCTGAGCTTTGTCCGAATGAAGGTGTTGCATTCACATTTCAGGGATATTCATTAAGGAAGGATAAGGTTTTCTTTACTGTGTTTTGGTTATGTGATAGTTTTACAGTATCTTATTTTTCCTGGGATTATAGAGATACCGTTTCTGTCAAGGAAAACACCCCACAGGACACTGTCATATTCCAAGTACGAGCCACTGATGCTGACTACGGCAACAATTCCTTCATAACTTACTCTTTGTTGTCCAGTGAATATGCGCAAAAATTTTCCATAGATGATTTATCCGGGAATATTACTGTTATTGGAAATCTTGACCGTGAGAATAAGAGTGAAATCATTCTACGCATCAATGCAACTGACGGAGCGTTCTCAGTAACCTCGCAGCTTTCCGTCATTATAACTGATGTCAACGACAATGAACCAAGATTTACCAGTGGGTAAGATACTTTTAAAACCATATCATTTACATTACTACTCTAAACAAGTAACGCTATGGTATTTTTTTGTGCTTCGCGCAATAATGTAACCTGCAATTACAGTTTGATGCGACTGAAATACACGATGACTTGTGCCTCCCCATTTGCATTTTTGGCAGCACAGCTCCCAATCCTCAATCACTCGCCCCAGTGTCAAAGGTGAGGTCCCTGAAATGTTGGACAAGTAAGGATTGAAGCACTGGTAAATTGGCAATGAATGGTTTTGTCACACTCGGCCCAGAGGAAACTCTTTACTTGTCTGTGAGCAGGTGAACTTGATAGGGTTAGGAGCAACATCGATGCATATGCAGCTGTGGATTTGCTTGGCATTCCTGGTATCGACAACGACTGTACAGGTTCAGTTTTGGCTGGATCGGATGAAGTCTCGCGTTGTCATAAATTTTACTTCAAACTGAAATGATTTGTAGTTTTGGGCGTTGAACTTTAGATTTACCAGGCGAAGTCTACAATAACCACCCAAAAAAATGCGCATCAGTCGCTCAAATGTCATGGGCTCACTGCACAATCCAAACGGCGTTACCCTTTCGTATAAAGTCGCATGGAATAAGACCCGCCACACCCCAAAAAAGTGAGATGAATGAAACAAGTAGAAAAACCTTTTATTTTAGGGTCAGGTTTTTCTTTGTGTCTTCCTCGTGTTGCAAGGTCTTCAGTGTTTCAGGTTTAGTTCGTGTCCAACAAGTAATAAGTTTGTTGTTTCTCTTACATAAACATTTTTTACCTTTGATTTAAGAAATAGCGTATCAGTTGAGGAAAACACGCCAATGGGAAAAGTAATATTCCAAGTAAGAGCCAGTGATGCTGACCATGGCAATAATTCCATCATAACTTACTCTTTGGTGCCCAGTGAGTACGCAGCGAAATTCTCTATTGATGCTTCAACGGGGAATATCACTGTTGTTGGAAACTTGGATCGCGAGAACACGAGAGAAATCACCTTACGCATCAATGCATCTGACGGAACGTTCACAATAACCTCAGAATTATTTGTCATTATAACTGATGTCAATGACAATGAGCCCATATTCACCAGCAGGTGAGGAAGAATACGTGACTCTATACACGTAATTTCATGCACTATAACTTTTGATCAAAACTTTATTTTTACATGAAATTTCTAGAAGATGTTTATTTGTCTATCACGTACATGTATTCAGAATTTCAGTTACTGGCATGCCCTTTTTGCTTCTTTTTTTATTACATTCTGCAGCCGTTGCGGCATGGTGCGGAATACAGCGGGTAGACCCACAGATGATCTATTTTCAGATTTTTTATCACCTGGTGCGCAGGAGCCAGTTCAACCCCCAAACAATATTTGGTTAGTTTAGTTTGGGCATTCATCCAAAAAAGATAATCATTCCTGTCCCCTTCCACAGCAAGGCTTTTGTACTTCTTTACAAATTTGAGACGAGTTGGGCGTTACTTGGCAGACTAAGCTGATCGTTTTTTTTTTGCCATCTCAGGGGCCTCTAATTTTAAACATTCGCTTTTCATGAACCTGTTCTGGACTTCGCTTTCTACCTATGTGAGAGCTTCCCCTTCGAGTCTCCTATTTTGTATCTAGCCTTCTTTAAAACTATTTTAGCTGCTTTATTCAGGACTCCTTGTCTTCCCCTTCGTTTCTTACCTTCAAACCTTCATGATCATTTTTAACACCCAACATTCGGATTTTTCCAGTTTGTAGCAGTTTCTACAACAGATAAGCCAGTAAATCGAAGTATACATGCTTATGCTCTCGGGTTGCTGAACGTTTTTTCGTTAAGGGGGTTTATCTTTCATGATATTCAGAAAAAAAAACAAGGAAAGAAGTTCGAGCATTTCGGGCTATAGTAGTATACTATGTTGAAACTTAACCCCGCGATGGATTAGGTGGATTAGGTGCCTAGTCAGTGCCTTCCTCCATATATAATGAAGTGGATAGGTTTACTAATGAGCGTCACTCTTCTACAATAGGAACAATAGGCTTGCCTAGACTTGCCCGGGCTCTTTTAACCCTGATTGGATAGTAAACAATGTATTATGTGATTAACATAAAAGCGCGCTCTCCGTTTAGCATATTACTCTTGCAATCGCTTTGCTAAGGAAAAAGTCTTATTATCACCAATATTTTTTAAAACATTACTCCAAACATGCAAGTCGAATCGAGCTGTAAACTTGTCTGACTATTACAGAACCGTTTTCTCCCATCTGTCTCGAGGACATGAAAAACTATTGAAGTCTCAACGTTTCACGCACGGTTAATCAGGTAATTATGCGAGTTCACAAGCCCAAAGTTGAATACAAATTAGCTCTACAGGAAAGACCCAAGGGAGAGAATCTTGACGTATTATTATAAAACAAATAACTTAACAAGGATCAATTAAAAGACGCGACTAATAATTGCTAGCAATAAAATCTGACACGAGATACCGTTTAAAACAAAAAGAGTCAAATACACAGCGATTTGAAAGAAATCTATTAAAACAGTCAAAGAAAGCAAGTCATGTTTTACTTACCCCTCTCCCTTTTCAATTTTATTTCCCTCCTCAATTTTTCTTTTTCCCTTCTCCACAATTTTATTATTTTTCCTCCTCCTCCTCCTCCTCCTCCTCATTTTTATTGTTTTCCCTCCTCAATGTTTTTTATTCTTCCCCTTCTCCTCCACCTCCTCCTCCTCATTTTTTATTGTTTTCCCTCCTCCTCCTCCTCCTCCTCCTCGTTTTAATTGTTTTCTCTCCTCCTCCTCATTTTTGTTTTCCCTCCTCCTCCTCCTCCTCATTTCTATTGTTTTCCCTCCTCCACCACCACCACCACCACCACCACATTTCTATTGTTTTCCCTCCACCACCACCACCACATTTCTATTGTTTTCCCTTCTGTACCCTTCCTGTACCCCTCCTGTACCCCTCCTGTACCCCTCCTGTACCCCTCCTGTACCCCTCCTGTACCCCTACCGTACCCTTCCTGTACCCCTCCTGTACCCCTCCTGTACCCTTCCTGTACCCTACTGTACCCTTCCTGTAACCCTACTGTACCCTTCCTGTACCCTTCCTGTACCCCTCCTGTACCCCTCCTGTACCCCTCCTGTACCCTTCCTGTACCCCTACTGTACCCTTCCTGTACCCCTCCTGTACCCCTACTGTACCCTTCCTGTACCCTACTGTACCCTTCCTGTACCCTTCCTGTACCCCTCCTGTACCCCTGAATTCTCTGTGAAACAATAAAATGTGGTGGTGGTGGTGGTGGAGCAGGGAAAACAATAGAAATGTGGTGGCGGTGGTGGTGGTAGTGGAGGAGGGAAAACAATAGAAATGAGGAGGAGGAGGAGGAGGGAAAAC